>JAODFW020298219.1:0-12317 GCA_027575235.2 Palythoa mutuki | reverse complement strand
ACTTTGTTGGCCTTTTTTTTTCGCTCGTGTATAAGTCGAGGTGCAATTTTTTGGTTAAAAATTTGGTCTTAAAGGGTTGACTTATACACGAGAAAATACGGTACGTGTTTTTTAAGGAGAACATAGCTCTTCTATGTTGGAGATTTCTATAATATATACACTACATAAACACCCTGATGTAAACTACTGTAAATGTTTGATCCAAGGCATTCAGACAACTTTGGACGCTTTGAGTTACAATGGCTGGATCTCAAGATATTAGCACAGGCAGCCCAGGTTCAGTGTGGATGATGTAACAGTTAGTAACAACATTTTGAAAATTAAAGACTTTGTATGGGAATTTCTAAATTTTGCTGTTGATTGTAAAGAAATACTAAAATTGTAAAACAAACTAGAAATAAACATACATTGAAGCTTTAAAAGTTCTTTGATTTTGTTTTGCAGCCAGAGAGTGCGATTTGGTTTCTTGCAAGTGGTTTGTAATTTGCCGTTATAATTATTATACCACTTGCAAGAACCCAAAATTGCACTCTCTGGTTGCAAAAACAACTTATATCAAACAACTTCTTAACCTTCAAGATATGTTTACTTCTAGTTAATTCACAGATTGAGTATTTCTTTTTGATTGACGGCAAAATTTAGAAATTCCCATACGAACTTTTAAATTTTCAAAATGTCATTAATAACTCTTATACCACCCACACTGAGCCTGGGTTGCCTGTGTTATTTGATGAAGAATAGCACAGGGCAGGATGACAGTTAAAGTGCAACTTAGTAGCCCCAAAAACTTTTTTTGGCTCGAAGTATTTAACATGTACAATTTGAATTACTTCCGTGAAAAAATTTTTGATTTTGGTCAATTTTTTTTTTGCTACAGTGGCTCAAACTTGTAAAATTTTCGCCCATTTTGGTTCATGACCGCGTTTCGGGGTACTGGGCTGTGACGTCATTCCTGGACTTTATCCTATTGAGCAATACATACTTTCTGTACACAAAAGACTGAAACAGAAGAACTTCAAAGAACAATTCACATTTTCAAGTTTGAGTCAAAATCTCTCCCTTATTTAATTTATCAATCTTGCTGTTATTTGATCCAAAGTTCACCGGGAATGACGTCACAACCCAGTTCCCCCAAAACGCGGTCGTGAACCAAAATGGCCGATAATTTTACAAGTTTGAGCCACTGTAGCAAAAAAACAATTTGACCAAAATCAAAAATTTTTTCGCGGAAGTACTTCAAATTGTATGTTAAATACTTCGAGCCAAAAAAAGTTTTTGGTGTTAGTGGCACTTTAAATGTGTGGGGTTTTGTAAAAACATTCATAAATCTGGGATAGGGCCAGGGTTTTGAGCCAAGGGGGGCATACCCCTAGCCTAACATTAATAGATTACCTCCTGGGGGCCTCAGCCTGAGCTTGTTCTTGTTCTTAAATTGTTCTTTAATTTTAGACAATTCGAACCTCTTTCTTATAAGAAAAAAGGCATGTAAAATATGTTTTTACAACTGGTTTTAGGGAAGCTAGTGTGTTGAATAGTCTCCGCCTTTTACGGTTACTGACAAGAGATGTACCGCATGTTCTCCAGTGGAAGAATTCTTTTAGTTTGATAGATATGAACAATCGGTCACGGTTCAGTCGCAAGGTCATAGAAAACCTGGAAAGTGCTGGAATTTTAGAATTTCATTTTCCATGCCTGGAAAGTCATGGAATAATTTCGATTAGGGCCATGGAAAGTCATGGAAAGTTGGTACAATTTAGATAGGATTGTACAAAAACAACATAAAGAATAAATATTAAAAAAAACCTCGTTGATTCGCATAAATATCTCAAAGTAACAGCTCTTCTTTTCTCTTCCTTCATCTCGGCTAAAGTGCCATCGAAAGAGTTAAGTGAAGGTTCTTTTGATGCGTTTTGGCAAATAAACGAACAGCGCAAGGCCATACCTCATGAGACATTTTGAAAGATCGTGGAAAAAGTCAGGGGTAGCCATGGAATTTCAGAACTTCAAAAGAGGAACAGCCCTGGTATTGAAACAGTTTTATATTCGGTAACAGCACTTAGAATATCTTTATTACTCGTAATCATATTTGGAGCTAAATAAAAGTGTCTATTTAATACCTGGGAGGTCTGTTTTTAAACGATAGCTTAATCATTAATGGCTTCCTGTTTTTATTTGTGCCAATTTTAGATCAATTGCAAAACAGGATATAGAAAAGAATTTTGGAGAAGGGTCGTTTCACATGCACGCTGAGAGGATTAAAATAGAAAACGATTTTAATTAAGAATAAAGCCTGTTTTAGAACGTATTTTTTAAAATTAAGAATTGTTCTACGCTGTATAAATGTTACGATGTTAAAAATTGATAATGGTATTATTCTGCACGTATTCAACGACAGTCGAAAGTTGATAGAGTATTTCAGTCTTTTCAATCCATACTTAGTTTTTGTCCGGAATTTTTTTTCTGAATTTCTAGTTTGTTAAAAAGTTAACGCCAGTCACTAGTTAAAGCTAGTATAAAAATATGAGACAGTTAAACTTGCTTAAAAACGATTATAGCTTATCCAATCTAGCTAAATGTGTATCGTATGATTTTCAGTTACGACACTGAGTTTAGTGTGAAAGGTTTAAATTTTCCAACTTTGTCAGCTGCGAGTCGTGCGCACAGCCGCAGAACAGAACGAACTGAAGTTTCATAGTTATACTTACAAAACTAGGTATTTTGGATGAAATATGAAAGGAAGCTCGTTGCATTTAACTCTTACATCTCCTGCTGAAAATTTTTTTCGTGCACTAAGCTTCTCATAGCAAGCCATTGCACACTTTTCTAAAACGTCTTGTTCAATTGGTATTACTTTTTCGCTAGGAGCAACATTTTCTGTCTGTAGGAATGAGAGTTCGTCATAGCGAAGTGTTAGCAAGGCGAGAATTGACTGTGTTTTGTACTTGCGGGCACTTAGCGAGAGCTACAAGTCGCGTGTTTTGAATTTCAAGAATCAATCCTAGACATAATTCAGTGATCAATGACAGACCACCTGCATGGAGGAATTAGCAGTCATTAGAAAAGATCAGCGTGAGATTTATCTTCTTTAAGAATAGAAACAATTAATTGATGTCTTGTCATTACATGGTTCAGTAATGTGTAAACAAAGTTCTCGTATCAAAAAGCAATCTTGTCTAGGTACTTGCACGCAAGCACTGCAATGAAAAAGGACCTACTTGAATCCGATCGACTAAACCTCACGTTAAATATGTTCTTTTTTTTACTTTTTGCAGTCAACAGCCCCGTTTTTTCCTTTCTAAATTGGAATTATTTACAATAGCTTTCACATTCCTCATCAACATCTATGAATACTTGCTGATACTTTTATGAAAGTTTGTCAAAGTCTTCGATGTTGACGTGTCACGGCTTAGTTTTGTTATAGTTAAGATGCCCAAAGTTTCTAAAAGAAAAAGTGATTTGAAAATCCACTCAGCTATTACAAGTAACTTGAACTACTGTGTACATTTGTACAGCATGCGGTACATCTGTTCGAAGTTTATTTTTCTTCTGCAGTTTGAAAGCAGACTTAAACCCTTGTATAGATTGACTTCTAATGTGACAAATCACCCTTTTACTGGGTGACAGACATCGCTGAAATATTGTGCTCAGCTTCAGTTCCAAAGGCCATCACTTTCAACAATCCTTAAGTTGTCGATTTTTCATGCACCATTAACGAGAAACAACGGTGCAGTCGAACTCTGTGTTATAAATTGACTATTAATGGCATTGTGCAGTTGAACAAAACGGTCTGGTTAAACGTGCTTTGTTAATTTTCCGCTCAGCTTGCGGTAAAACTTATAAATTTAGAGGAACAGTTATATGATTCGAATGAGAAAAACTCCATGAAAGATACGGTAGTTCTAGTTATCTGCAAAATTTTTTAATAAGTTATAATTCAGCAGTTCCGCGCTGTTTGATTCACTCTTATTATGTGGATCCATTCTTTATTGATCTGCGTTATCGCGCGATTTGGACGACTTTGCTGTTTTTCCCATTTTGATTGGTTTTCGCCTATAATCCATTAGAGGACAGAGGCACGATTGACGTCACCATTACAATATGTTTAATTTTTTACAATAGTTAACAATTAGATTCCATGTTTTTGTGCATCTGTTCAGAAATAGATCAAAGAGGACGTCAAACTTTGGTAAGAACATCAGCGACGCACCCGGCTATCGCCTCGTGTGCCACTTTTTTGTTCTTACCACAGTTTGACGTCATCTATGATCTGTTACTTGAACAGACTCACAAAAACATGGAATCTATTTGTTTACTATATGTCGGTTTTCAAAAACCAAAACCGATTGGCGGGCCAAGTCGCTGAACTCCGTTGGGCAGCGGTTTTCAAGGATTTTAAAAAAAGTGTTAGAAAGTGTTAAGTGAGGAAAAAACTTGAAAATTTTCATTCATCTGCGTCAAAAACAAAATTGTTTCAATTTGCTTTTTATAAAATAATTTTGAAAATCTGTTTATGTAGACAAAATGGTTTAAGAGCCAGACAAAATCTGCATATCCGATGGAAGATATGCCAAAACAATAGCTTAATGAGTGCCTTTAAGTTACAAAAAGACGGGAAAGAGTTATGTTCCTTTCTCCGCTTAATTTGCGACAATTGTAAAACTGGTTCAAATTTAAAATAAATGATTTAAATAATAATTTAAATTGTTTGCATTCTTTTATTTGATCGGCCAGTAGATTTCTGCTTAAACAATTAGACGTGTCGGCCTCATAGACGACAAAAGTGTTCCTCGGCCTCAAGGTCTAATTGTTACCGATTTTGTAAGTTTTTCAGTTGTCAATTGGCAGCCGGCCCGTTGCTCATTACCAAGAAAAGCCGTTAAACGACGAGCGACGCCTTGAAGTCCAAATCTCACTCAGTACACACTTCGAGAGTGAAACTGATTCATATTTCATTTCTAACTGCAAGATTATCTGAGAGATTTCTTATGTTATAACCTATTCAGTCCTTACTACTACTCCCTTAGTCGATTTCCTTTTAAGTTTTTCAAGATCTATATAACGTTTAATTCCAAATTGTTGCGTTTAATAAAATCAGGGCGCGGATAAAATGAAGGCATCTTAATTGATATTCTGTTAGTGTTTATATAATCTTCGTTCTTAATATACACAGTACAAGAAAATCGAAAATTTGTAAATTTTTTAGTGTTTTTATTTTTAGTGTTTTTATTTTTGGTATTTTTATTTTTGTCTATGGCCATACTGTAAACTCATATGTGATTTTTAAAACCAAATTTAGCTACAGAATTTTAGACATTGATCAAAATTCGTGGGAAAATCAATTCATTAAACAAATTTAAAGTCATAATTTGTTTAACAATTTCCTTTAAAGAACTTTCCATTTTGATTGCTTTTGGCTTAAGAGATCAACGGAGGCGGAAAAACGCGGTCGCAGTTCTTTTCGTTGTGGAATAGTTGAGATGTTTTGCCACACAAGTGGCATTGTTAAGAGCTGTTACTAAAAATTTAGTTTTTGAGCAAGGCTAAATGATATACTGCATGCATTTTTCTTACTTCACCTGGAAGTATGATTTTAACCTTCCCATGCAATATTTGGCTCGTGCAGAACCGGCCATAAGTTATTGCTGTTCTGTGCTAAATTTAGAAAAAGGCGTCGCGTGTGACTTTGTGAATCTGATCTAATTACATCTGCAATTCCTAAATAATATTAGAAGTTAGAACACGTGGCTGAAAAAGGCCTCAAATTGAAGAACATGCTAAGAACACACTTGCAAGGCTCTGGAGAAGCGAATAAATTCTATTATGGAGATAATTTGTTTCTCGGCTAATGTTGATCAGTGTAACATCAACAACAATTTTGGCAACTAGAATGTGAATTGCTGATAGATATATTTATCAACTTGCCAATTTTCATATTTCCCGTTTCGCAAATGTAACGAGTTATTTTAAAACATTTCTTTGGAACTTTTCAAGTCTTGAATTGAAACCAACAGAGGTACTCTAAATATTAACAATTACGTTTAAGAACATTCAAGACTGAAATCCTTATATATTTAAGAGTATTTAGCTTCAGTTCAGCCCAAATTTCAGACTTTCTTGCAAAAAAGATTGTTAACTACTTGACTTACTGAATTGATTTGTGTTGCTCCCGACTCCTCGAAGTTTTCCTGTTGTACTGGCGCCAGGAATTTGTACAAAATATCGGTTCCTGTTTTGTAGATAAACTTTCTTAACGAGAGTAGGTTTGGTAGATATATCAAGCTGATTAACCGTAGTAGTGTTGCGTTTCTGTGGTGTTTTCTGCACCATTTGATGTTCTGTCTTTTTAAGATGAAATTTCTTTAAAACCCTTGTTTTTGTGTCAAGTGCTTTGCTGTTAAACCCGTGACGTAACACTAAGGGAACCGAAGATGTTATTTCAACCATCACTGATAAAAGTAGTAAACAGTTTAGCTGAAAAAAACAACAAGACGGTTTAAACAATTAATATGAGTAATTAATCAAAACATTTTAACATTTTTGATAGGACTGGAAACGTTTTCAATTTTGACTATAACAAACTTCATTCGGCTGAAAAATGCATGAATTAAGTAAGTGTAAACATAAATTTGTAAATCACGAATTGACATCAGCGACGAAGCAAGTGGATAAAAAAGCGGATAGAAATCGATGAAAGTCGTAATAGTATTAAAACGTTTTTGGCAAAGATAACGAGTTGCTTACCGTTAATAAAACTTGAACCTTGTCCATGACTCGTTATTTAATTGCGTTTGTATCACTACGGAAAGTCGTTTCGTCTCATGAAGCCACTTTGATTCATTCATTGTTCATTCCATCCACTTTTACTCACGCATGCACGATGGCAGTTCAAAAGGCACTCACCAAAAACAGTGTCATACTTTAGAGCTATTTCCGTTTTCTATTCATTCTTACAAATCGCGTAGTAACAAAAAATTGTGTCCGGGAGAGAACTTTCCATAACACTCTATTTTAGATAAGGCCCCTTGCGTCGAAATCACGCTCTAGACGTGTAAGACTATTTATATATTGCACACTTTAACAGCGGCGATATAATTACCACAGACGATAGCTCGCGGCCGAGGAGGCGGAACTGGCAAAAAGAGGCCAATTATTGAGCTGAAGCAATGACATCATGTATTTTATACTGACCTAAACTTGCGCGCTTTGAACAACTTCCGTAGTTTATGTGAAAACCAACTAGTTCAGCAAAGTATAGACTGCGCGCGAAATCGATAGCGTTGTCTCGCAACCGTGGTTTGCAGCTATAGAAATTTTAAAAGCCGATTTGAATACTCGGAATTCTTACAGCGAACTTTAATAGTGTTTTTCGGCAACTTACAAAAGATCTCTGTGTTACTAAGAAAACAACGGTTCGTGGGCAGAATGGTTATTATGAACGCGAAGGTATATATTAAGCGAAATATTAGTTGTTATTAAAACTTCGCCCAAGGGGTTACTTTTTGTAGCATAATTGCTAAATAGAACTCTACTACTTTTAAACAGTTCCGACAAATGAAATTCTTGCAGCTTCCCTCTGCTCTCTACCGTCTTTAAAGCTCCAGTTTTCCTTTGGAATGCTGTTTGAATATAAACACAGCGGATGCAAATGCTTTCTCAACAAAAAGCCTAAATTTTTCTATACGCTAGGGACGAGACGCATTTATAAGGGAATAAAAGACCAATAGATACCGCCATGACGGAATGAGTGCGCCTTAATCCTTCGCGTTTCTTTACGCACGCAACATTGTCGAATCGGACTTTTACAATTGCGCGCACACAAAATAAACTTTTTATAACATCAGAATTATACATGTTATTTCCTAGATAGTTGATAATTCGTTCTTTATTTATCTATAATCGGAGCGAAATTACTCGAAGTCCTTTCATTACCAATATGGCGAACAGCTTGATAAGGCATAGTTGGGCGTTAAAGCCAGTTAAGTATTCTTATAGAAAATAATCGTCCGTACTCTTGCCATAACAGACTAAATGGACTTCTTTTGTTGAACGAAATGCTTTGAAAAGCCCGACTGCTTGTACTTTAAATGTCATGCAGAAAATTCTTGCTGTCTGACGGTTTATCATAATTATTGGTTGAGACAATGAAATATCTTTGCTGTTTTAAAAGCATTTAACGCGCTGCTGACGCCAGTTACGCGTGAACCGTTACCATGGAGACCAGTCATATGGCGGCATAGCATAGTTGGTGCGAGTCGCGCGAGTTAACAAGTTAAAAGCATGTTTCCCGCCAAAATGTGCCGTGCACATAAACCAGTTTTGACGTTTTCCTTATAATCGAGCAGTGTAAGCAATCAATACCAGTGAATGATCTCTTTTTCTTTTAATTTTATGGAGCTTTGTAAATCACCGCGTTTAGCTGAAATTATTGACCAAATGTAGGACAGAAATCGAATATCTAGTTTATTTTGGTTAAGGTCTAACGCTCTCCTATAACTTGCATTTGAAAATCTGCATTGAGCTAATGTTTTTAGCAGAATGTGAAGAATGAACCGAATAAAGATCTTAAGGTGTTCAAAAGAATGTGAATTGTGATTTGAGGTTAACAGTTTTGTTTCTTTGGAAAATCTGAACGATATTTGTATGGGCATGATAAATCTTTCTTTAATGAAGAAACAATTTTTTGAATTTTTACTCCGCCCCGGAAATTTCATAGGCGTATTGGCCACTTTTATGTGTAATGCTTGTGCTGTGATGCAGAAATGAATTGCGTTAATTTATTGATAAAAGAGCATACTTGTATCTCCAACATTCCAGATCTGCAACACAGTATTCCCGCGTATAAGAACCTAGGTTTTTCCAAGGTGATCAGCCTAAACGGGTTCTTAATTAAATCAAGTCTGGTTGTTCAGAGGCTGGTTAACTTAAATACTGGGTTAAGCCAAAACTTTAAATAGCAATTTCTACTCTAAGGAAGGGTTTATGGTGCTGATAAAGGTGTTTAGTTTTTCCAAACTGTCAAACTCAAAGCTGCAGCTCAGCGCAGTCTCAGTACGGTCGGAAACAAGAACATGGGATAAAGATTTAACTCCCGTTTTAGCGCTAATCTGCTTTTGAACCACTGAACATGAACCTGGTCTATTTCGGTTCTTGAACAGGTTCTTATATTTCAAAGAAAAATGTTTCCTACTGATGGATATAATATTTTTTATCTGTGTGGTATACATAATAGTTTCTATAAAATGTCTTCAGTCTAAACATATTCACGGCGGTGTGGTTATCGCAGTGGTAAAATCTCCGCCTAACTACAAGGTCACAGGTTCAAACCTTGGCTCAGCCGAGTGTTGAATATTTGTGTGACCTTCTTTTCCGCCAAAGTTGACTCAGCTTTCCATCTTTGCGAGGTCGGTAAAATGAGTACCAGCTGTTTGGGGCTAAACTGTAATTGTCCCGTCCCGCTGGAGTCAATGCCTTTCATCCGCTTTTCACTAAAGAAACCGAAAATAAGCACCAGCTCTAATGGGCCATTTAGAATCGTAAAAGGATTTCGCTTATCATTTATGCATTTGCATATCAAGTCATCACACCAAAGATTAACTGAATAAAAACAACACAACATCATAAACATGTCTCTGATTGATTGAAGGTTGTGAATTCAGCGTTTGATCTCAAATTTAAAGTTTCGGCTAAAAGAGTTTCTTGTTCGAGTGTGGTCTAAAAAGACAGTATTCGCCTAACAGTTTCTTAAAATTTAGAATTTATTCATGCTTTTATTGTACTATACATTCAAGAAAACGATTTTCAGTCTTTTGTTTCAATATAACAATGGAAATTGCAACCACTTCCTTCGCAAAAAATGTTAAATAAAGTCTTTGTTTGATATAACAATGTATGAGTGAAGATAATTAAAAAAGCGTTTGCAAAATTAGTTTCATTGCGTCCAGTAAGGAAATGGTTGAAGTAAGAAACAAAAGAATCAGGCTCATCAAAATCAAACTATTTGAACAGATTATGAACACTGGAGTTGCTTTTCCCAAAGACTGCTCTTTATAGTTTTGAATTTTCCATGAACTCTTCTGAGTTCTAGACAAACCTTCAGCTGATTCTGTACACTTGCATGGCATATATGAGCGTGTTCTGCTGATATGTAGATGGAGCAATACAATACAAATAGTTGTATTGACTATCTTATGACCAAACCAGGAGTTCTCCGTTAGCACTGAACCCTTCCTTGGAAACAGTCTTGTGTTGGCACGTGCAGTCCTCACAAGGTCACACATTTGATGGAAGTACACGAAACCCTTCAGTGGGCAAGTATTTCTTTACAAGTTTAAAACTTTATATTGACACAAACTTGGTGGGTCACACCTGTTAGTGATCATTCCTATAGCACGTGCACTGGACCCTCCCGCGGACATACGTCTGACGGCACGTGCAAACCCTCTCGAGAACTCACACCTGATAACACCTGCAAACCTTCCCGCGAATACACACCTGATATATGACACGTACAAGCTTTCCCTTGTCTGCACACTTAATGGTACGTGCAAACTTTCCCTGGGATACACACCTGATGCATGACACGTACAACCCTTCCCTTGTATACACACCTAATGACACGTGTGAACCTTCCCTCGGATACGCACCTGAACACCTGATGCATGACACTACAACCCTTCCCTTGTATGTACACCTGATGGCACGTGTGAACCTTCCCTCGGATACACACCTGATGCATGACACGTACAACCCTTCCCTTGTGTGCAGACCTAATGGCACGTGTGGACCTTCCCGCGGATACAAACCTGATGCATGACACGTACAACCGTTCTTTGTATGCACACCTAATGGCATGTGCAAACCTTCCCTTGGATACACACCTGATGCATGACACGTAGAAGCCTTCCCTTGTATGCACACCTAATGGCACGTGCAAACCTTCCCTTGGATACACACCTGATGCATGACACGTAGAACCCTTCCCTTGTATGCACACCTAATGGCACGTGCAATACCCATTGGCACGTGCAAACCTTCTCGCAGATATATACACCCACTGCCACGTGCAAACCCTCCCGCAGATATACTTCTACTGGCATGTGCAAACCTTCCCGCGGATATACATGTACACCCACTGGCACGTGCAAACCTTCCCGCGGATATACTTCCACTGGCACGTGCAAACCTTCCCGCGGATATACATGTACACCCACTGGCACGTGCAAACCTTCCCGCAGGTGTACACCTACTGGCACGTGCAAACCTTCCCGCAGATATACATGTACACCCACTGGCACGTGCAAACCTTCCCGCGAATATACATGTACACACACTGGTACGTGCAAACCTTCCCGCAGGTATACACCCACTGGCACGTGCAAGCTTTCTCGGGTGCGGATTTACACCCATTGGCTCGTGCAAACCTTTCGGCGGATATACACCCACTGGCACGTATAAACCTTTCCGCGGACACACACCCACTGACACGTGCAAACTTTTCCGTAGATATACACCCACTGGCACGTGCAAATCTTCTTGCAGATATACACCCATTGGCACGTGCAAACCTTCTTGTAGATATACACCCACTGGCACGTGTACACCTTTCCGCAGATAAACACGTTAATGCACGTATATAAAGGATAAAGGAGAGCTTTTAGTTTGAGAGCCTTGTTCTTGGATGGCGCGTAATATATTTATATCTTAAAGCTTGAATGTCACGATTTCACACAATTTTCAAATATATTGGTATTTGTTGGAAATCACAGTAAGAAAGGTTGCATGATTGGTGTAAAGTGATGTTTGATTAAACATGATATAATATCCAGGAGATACCGGAAATTCACACAGTTTTCAGGCGACTTTATTACAATACGAGGGGCGGCACTGGAAGTTGCGTAGTTATACTTCACTTAGTCAGTTTCCGTTTCCTTTTCTGGCAGATAGAGTACTCTGCTAACCGACTTTCGTGTACCAAACGGATTCATTTTTAATGGATCGTTTTAGCAAGGTTGTTAGAGTGGAATGGTTAGGAAACGTAGCAAACTACAAAGAAGATTAAAATGTTTCTTTGTTTCATGTTTTATGCAGGGACACGGTTATGATCTTTTCTTCAATGTGTAATGCCTTGTTAGTCTATTGGCCGTTCGTTCATTTACATCTCAAAGCTTTTTGTTATCTGTGCAGGAACAATGTCATATTTCAATGAGGAAAAGGAGAACCGAAACATATTACAAAGAAACTCGTGATTCTACAAGCTATGTTTTTCGTTATTATTACTTTTGTGTTAGTTTATTAGGTTCCTGGCTCGTATGTTTCCT
>JAODFW020297248.1:0-12320 GCA_027575235.2 Palythoa mutuki | reverse complement strand
ATGTATATGTGGTGCAAATAAAACATTGTCAATTTCATTGTCATTTGTCTTTGTGGTTGAATGAATTAAGGAATGAATGATTCAATCAGTCAATGAAGAATGAATGAACTGAAGTAGAGATTGGAGATTTACAAGAAGTAAGTTAATTCAAAATTCAGCATTTCGCAAGTAGACGTGACACAATAGTTGACAAAATTTAAGGTAAACTTAAATCCTTCACAAAAAATGTTAACTCTTGCAAGATCGGATTGGTATATGTAATAGGACTACATGCTGTCCATTTGGAAATAATTGGATTACCGAGAACAGTAAAATTGGACGAGGACGCAATTATTTCCAAATTAGACAAGCATGCAGTCCTCTTACTTATTAATTATACAGCTTCTATTATTTCCTCTTAGACACATCAGAGTTTCTCTCTCTGACGATGAACCCTATACAGCTTCGCTTACCTGCTTTTCGCCATTCATTAGTATAGGTAATCGAATGGGGCCGAGTCCAATTTGGAAAAAAATCACGTGTCGTTTGGCCAAATTGAAGTTAATTGCCCGAGTCTTTAGGCGAGGGCAATTCTTTCAATTTGGCCGAACGACAAATGATTTTTCCCAAATTGGACGAAGACCCATTCGATTGCCTTTTAATAACAATGGGGGGAAAATCATTTTTGAATTTTCATTAGCTTGTGAAATCAAACTTTCTGAAAGGAATAGAATAATTTGTCCCCTTGTCCACACATTAAACCAAATTTTGGCACTCTTTGAAGTATTCTTGTTAAAGCTATTGTTTCTTTGCCTCAGAAGTTCAATTTCTTCGCAGGAATCATGCAACTGTTTAAAATATTGTTTATTGCGCTTCGAAAGAGTAAAACTTAACAAATCGAGGCTGGAAAAGTCAGAAAACTCCGCCATTTTCTAAAAATTGTTGCTCGCTTCGCTGATGGGCGCGCACGCAACAGCTGATGAGTGTTTTGCTCTCATTGGGAAATTCGGTGCTTGCTTGAAACTGATTAGTTTAGACAAAATATCTTAATATTTCTAAATTGGATTCTTTGTATTAATGTCCCGTGAAAGTCTTCGGAGAAACCGATCCAATTAATGATTAATTGGGCAATTAAAATGTAATACTTTGGTTAGTACTATAGAGTTTACTGACCTGCTATATAATTAACAATTTTATTAGACGATCATATCGCTTTGGCGAAGCAAGTGCTCAAGATTACTTTAACATCTGTAATGAAAACCAGGAACAGGGAAATGTTTATTACATGTTATTAGATTTTGAATTTGTAGTGACGTTGGATATGTACAGTATGGATTACTTCGACCAAGGCGCATGCAGGAGGGCTCTTAGAGAAAGGGGCCATGATCTTATACTTCAGGATGAAAGCTGAGAGGTTTAAGCAAGTTTTTGTAAACAGATGCATTATTAGATTTATTGATTGATAAATATTCACCGCAGCGGAAGTGAATAGTGAGTAATTATTCACCGAAGTGGAGGTGAATATACTGAGGTGAATAATAACGTTAGCATATACCCAACCAGCAAATCAGTAAGAAACATGGCCTTTTTTAAAATATGTATATATATTTTTTTATCCAGAGCCAAGCCGCCGCGCGCATATTGCAAACATTTGCAGAGCTCACTCTTTGGCATTCTTTCCACTTCTGTTTCGAATTCATGCTGCTGTTGAAATCACTCTGAGCAAGATATTCCTGAAGAAGGGGAGTTTAGGAGTCAGGTTTGTTTAGCGGTCATTACTCGTGCCTCTCAACTCTTCTACCTGGGATCGACTCCTGGGCTCTGAACGTGAGCTGAGATTGTCGATCTCAATATGACTCCCAGGGCTTTTCTCCGCGTACTCCAGTTTTCAGCCCTCAGCAAAATGGTAATGTAAGGTAAGGTAAAACTTTATCAGCACTCCCCAAAAGGGGCTTTTCAGTGACAACTACAACAACTATTACTAATATCAATTAAAGCTATCTAAAGTATAACTTTTCATGTAAATATATAGTATATACAAGCCAAGGAGACAAGTCCAGAGCAGTCCATACGACCACAGTAGCGCGGGCACTAAGGCAGAAAATTGCCCCGCTATGATTGCATGAACCGCTCTAGGAGTTGGCTCCTCAGCTTGCACTTAAAATCGAATCCCAACTTATTCCATCTGATTGTGGTGCGGTGCTCCGAGATCGTGTATGGGCCGTACCGCGGCTGCAATTGATTATGTGTCTGTAACCCTTGTCTGTCTGTGATGAGTGCGCCTTTAAAATGCCTGCGTTCCGATATCGTTGAGCCGCGTTCTCGCAATTTAGTCCTTGACTACAAGGAGGGCCATTAGCAAGGCCAATTGCTATAACTACTAATACTAACCTAATCATCCTGCTTTTCCAGATGTTATTAAAGGAGGTAAATGACTCCCTGCCTTAGAAAGCCCGGTTTTCACCTCAGACTCTGAGTCTCCATTGGTGGTCATCTTGGAGCCTCGATACGTAAACTCGGTGAGTTCTTGTACTATCTTTCTATGCTGGATAATTGGTGCATCTGAGCTGTGATTCATTCTCATGTGGTTTTCTCTGTGCTGACCTTAAGGAGGCATTCTGGCTAAACGCCACTTTTTGACGGCTTTTAGCATTGCTTTTGATGATATCACCGTGCCTACCTTAAAAACTTTGAAAATCCTCAATTACATTTACAGACTGAATGCCAAGGAAGTATCTTGAATATTTTCAGATTTTTCGGATTAGATTTAGGTGTTAAGTTTAAGGATTGGGGGGGAGGGGGGGGGGGTAGTTTTAAAGAGAAAATTGAGTTTTGGGATTTTAAGAGAAGTTGAAAAATTAATTTAATTTTGAAGTCAATATTTCATAGAAAATCGCCAAACGGTCCCCAAACCAAAGCTGCACTTGCTTATTGTCAGGAGGGACGGTTTGGTGCTTGTCCTAAAATTTGCCTCTTTAAATCTCCTTATCAACTCTTTCATTATCCACCAAAATTTTAACCAGAATACCCCCTTAATACCAAGAATAGCAGCTTTTGAGCTCAGCTTTTGGTCATGGCCTGCATATTTGTTTGGCCAGGAAGTGATGGGAAGGAGTGGGGTTGGCTTACTAAAATAGACACTTTGGTCCTCCAGGTTGGGCGTTGGGCGTTGGGCGTAGGGCTGACAACCATACCTGTAAATTTACCAAATGTACAGAAACCTACATGAGAAACCAAAACTACAGAAAAATAGAAACAATGCAATTCAAGGAATTGGATCTTGGCCAAACTCTTGGGTGTTGGCCAAACTCAAGATTGGGTGTTGGCCAAACTCAACTGACAATTTATTTTTCCTTGATTTCAGGTTCTACCACGATGGTATCTATACCTTGCCGTTGGTGTGGTAGCTTGTGTGCCTTGAGGATCTCTAGAGGTATGCCTTCTGATGCCTTAGTGCTTTCGACAGGTTCAACCATGCTGGATAGGTTCAGAGTAAAGGGAAGCAGAATAAAATGGACACTCTGGTCCTCCACGTAGGGGATCGGGCATAGGGCTGACAACCCTACCCTGTAAAATTACCAAATGTTACAGAAACCCACACTAGTAACCAAAACTACAGCAGCCGAAACAAAACAATCTAGCTTAGAATTTGATATTAAGATTTTAATATTATTTCCGTAAGATATCTAGCCAAACATTCAACTGTCAGTGAAAGTGTTACTATAGCTGTTATGAAGTATGTTCAGTCGATTGATAAAATTTTTTAGTGCAGGTTCGAGTGCGTCTCCGTAACATAATGGATCATAATGGTTGAAAACTTTAACGGTGTCGTACAGAGCGTATGGAACAAATAAAGCAAGTTAATACAGTGATATCTGTTATTAGTTTACTATGGCCTACCATCTGACAAAGCTTGAAAGATTTAGATTTTTTAAAGTTGACATTTATATTAGATATTTACAGGCAGCCGCTCTTAAGTAACAAATTCATCTTTTGCTACCTTAGTTTAGATTTTATCAGCCGAAATAATATTTTCTTGGTGGCCCCTTTTGTCCCGTGGGGAAAGACTTATATTTCGTCAGCCCCTTTCCCCGTCCTTTCCCTTCCCAAATGATCTGATCATGAGTTCAAACGCTGACCAATGACCGAATGACGTGGTCAAAGTGGCGTTTCTGACCCTCATAACTGTTTTGCGAATATTTCACTTTTGTAGGTTGCAAAATCAGCACAAAAGCCCGCAACCACTTTGATAAAATTTTGATCTAGCTTGGATAACCATAACGCATACAAGAAAAATAGCGGCAAACAATACACAAGCATTTACGAAACTTATCATATTTTAATTTTGAGAATCCTAAACAGATTTACAATTTCCTGAATTCCAAATGCTTTTCTTGAAGGGTGCATCCACTTCCTGAACAGGAAAATGCTACTTCCGAACACCGAAACTGGCCGTAAAATGATAAAGAATAACTTGGAATACAAAATCAGATCACTTGCACAAGAAATCCAACAAGGAAATTTGTCGAAAATGTCATATCAAACAAAATGGCCGCACGCTTCGAGTTGACATGTCGGCGCAAATTGCCTTCTGGGAAGGATAACGACCTGGCATGACGTATGCAGGAGCGGCTACTTAGCCAGATCAGTCGGTCCCTAAGCGCCTGATATGTAACTATGCATTTTATCTTATTCGCCTGTTGAGCAAAACAAAGTAAGAAATTTGTTATTTTAAAATTTGAATTAATCAAGTGTTTATGGAGTGTGACAATTAACAACTGTAATACATCACTGGAAATTTGTATTATAATCACAATTATAAACACTAAATTAAGATTTGTCAATTTATTCCAAAAAATTAACAAATCGTTCTGGACAACCAAAACTTACTTAAAACTATTCTATTGCCGTGAATAGATTACAAACCGCAAACCTTCGCAAGCTTAGCAAAGGATGTTAACGCCCAGGCGTCTCAATTACAAGTAACAAAAACCTTTATTTACTACACTCTGAAAACTTTTTACCCAAGAAAGACAGCCGAACAGTAAGGAGTTCTTTATCTACAATGAGATGCATTGAGATTTACTTCAGCATCGGTTTTATTTTGCTGACTTTTCCGCTGTTTGTTTCAGGTAATGTGTAATAAGCCTTGATTTCTCTTTATCTTATCGTACTTAACCCCATGCAGCTGCACGTAAACTAAGATTATCCTAATTTTTGAACCAATTGATAAAATCCGATAAGATGACCATTCATGTTGCTCGTCTTTAAAAGTAAATTCAGAAAATGTTCTTTGTTTCACCAAATTTTAAGTTGACAATTTTCAAGCAATTTTGCAACTTTGGCCCTTTGTAAAAACTCGGTCGGGGTAAAACGCTTTGAGCTTTTACAATCGTTAGAGAGTTCATTAAAAACCGTACCTGTAGTAATATTCTGCTTGTAAAATTGAATTGTTGAAAATTAGGAAAGTCGGTGCAATTAAAAACCAAGGCGAAAAAGTTAAAAAAAACTAATGTCTGATCAGTTTTGAACGGTAGCTTGTAAACAGAAATGTATGTTATTTGTCCATTTCTCAGATGTATAAAATATCGAAAGTATAAAATAATCTTTGAAAACTATAAAATAAAACCAGAAGAATCACTATGGAGAATAAATAGCATTCTTGAACAAAGTTTTTGACGTGAGGTCAATAGAAAGTGTTATCTTTTTGTATTGTGAGTTTCTATAAACCTTCCAGTTAGTTTCAAAGTTTTCTAAATGCTAATACTATAAAATAACAAAATTTAATGATTGAGTCAACTATTTAACTTTGTTTTTCTGATAAAAAGATAAAAACTTAAAAACATAGATAAAGTTTTTAGATACAATAAATTGTTTTTGGAAAATGACAGAAAATTTATTATGCATTTGGTACTGTAACAAAATAGCAAATATCGAATTATTGATATAACCTCTTTTTTTATGATAACAAAGATGAAGATTTTAAAAATTTATAAAAATGTAATGGCAATAGAATCACTTTTTTGGGGAAAGAACAGAAAATTTATCCATCTTTTTTCTGTATCAACTCAGAAACAAAATTATGTTTCAAAGAATTCTTCTTAGCTCCAAGAAATTTTACTTCTACTTTATTTTTTCCCAGCGCTTTCGCACCAAGGGAAGGTCGATAAAATGATTTTAAAAAAAGAAATGAAATGAAAATAAGTTTGCCCATTCTGATCGCACGAATGTCGTTATAAAGCTTTGTCGTCTTTGTTTGGCAGGTAGACAAAAATTCAGCTGGATGGACGTGATTGGTCTGATATTGTTATCGAAACTAGGAACGTGTCAGATCGGTTCTATAGACTCGTTATAGTATTGTTTTCTGACGCAATTAATACCTGAGTTTAAAATTGTTTCCAATAGCAATAGAAGAAAATTTGAAATTGATTTTTAGCTGTTAATTTAGGTTGCTTAAACATATCTATTCTTAAAATATGAAAAGCAAACTGAATTTTTTGAGTGGGAAATACTTAAGACCTAAAATAAAGAACGTATGTATTGAATATAGATCTTCAATAAACTGAAGGGAAACAAATGAACTAGGATTTTTAACCTAGTTACAAAGTTAGAACATTCTTGGTTTATCGGGGTCGTGAGTTTATTCCCCAGCCAGGCCAATGTGTTGTGTCCTTGTCCAAGACACTTCACCCAACTTATTTCATTCAACTCTGCTGTATAAATGAGCCGGTACTAGCTTCTACTGAGGGCTAATGTATGATGGAGTGGTGATTAGTTTTATCGGGGGGAGACGACTCTCACCAGCTCAACATACTATTGAGATACCGGGGATAAGTACCGGCTTCAATGAGCAACTAGGCTTGTAAAAGTACTTAGATTTTTACCTTTGGAGGCGGGTCCTAGACTAGATACAGCAAAACGTGTAACAAAATATATATGCATCTTAACCAATCGGCACCGTGACAAACAAGCTAGACTGCAGTTGGATGGATTTCTTTGCTCTTAAGTGCAAACTTCGATCGCGACGAAGATCCTGAGACACTATTTTCACAGTCTCCATAAATTTTAAGTGACACACAAATTAAAAACGCTTTCATTTGTCAAAAACAATTTAAGCCACTCTTCTTTGAGAGAATCATTAGATTATTGATTTAGTATTTTTCTGTCAGATTCAAGGTTTTGCCAGCACAAAGGCTGGAACTAAAACGTTTAAACGCGGAATGTAGTTTGATAACATATTAAAAAACCAAGTTACTACTGAACTTTATTAGATATTGACCAACTAACCATGGTCAACCAAATAATCCAAAGAACACGCAACAAACAAAGAAAGCGCAATTTTCCAACATTTTACTAGTTAATTGTGTTAATTTTAAACACTTGCTTGGTCTATTCAATCTTTCTGACAACAATGTAAACACCAAAGTATTTCAGCTTAACACTGCCACGGAAAAAACTCGTGTAATTGACACAGATTCCAAATGAAATGTACTTTTGTTGAAGGAAGTTTATTACATCAAGAACAAAGGCCTGAAAGCCAGCCGCGAGCTATTTTTATTCAGATAATTTAGTATTTAAATCCCACGCTCTTTTTAAACGGCCTGAAGATGGTTTGAATTAAACCAAAATATTGATTATCAGATTATCTTTCCTTCAACCAAATAACCTTCTTCACTAAATGTTTTGCCCAGGTCTTACCAGAAAAAGATCTGTATGTGACGAACCATTGGGCATGGAAAGTGGGCGTGTTCCAGACACGGCCATAACTGCATCTTCCAGATGGCATGCGGTCAGCGGTCCTACTCGAGGAAGATTAAACACCCCCGGAGAGTACTTGCTGAGTGGAGGTTGGTCAGCCAATTATAACGATCAAGAAGAATGGATACAGGTACAGTTTGTATTTGGTTAGTTTGTATTTAGTTGAGATATCTATTGTAGCAATTCCAGGTATCATTTGGTTAATGTTGTTGGCACATATATGATATATCAAAGTGGTAGTATGGTTAGTAATTCTGGTAGGCTTAGTAATTATTGGTGAGATGTTGTTAGAGTGGAGCATATCTTGGTACTCTTCAGTTTGTGCATGATGGTTGTATTTTAAAAAATCTATATTCATGGATCCAATTAATATAGGTCCCTTGCCATTTTATGGATCGATTGCAGCCCAGGATGACTCGACTAGTTGCATATTAAATTTTATATCAGGTCTGGGTATAAATTTAAGAGTCTTAATGATGTAAATAGCTGACCCACCAGTCGGCCCCAACTCATATGTACACATGACAGTGACCAACTCGAAAGCTCATTGGCTACTTTGGTCACTGTACACCATTAAATATTCTTTGATGTAGTTTTATTTCTGCTTGTATCTTTTCTGTATCACTGTAAATCATGTTATCTTAAGTTCTTTTATCCTGTATGTAAACAGTGTGAAATAACAAAAACTTGGAACTTGAAACTTGAAACTTGAGGCTTTCCAAGTTTTGTTTTATTGGACAGTTATACATACGTACCAAAATATCTGCTCCTTAGTTGTTTAAGCGAATTGCTATCAATTTTTGTCGTTAAACCCTCCCAACTGACATAAAGTTTTTATTGGACGAGAAGGTATCACGTGATGCGCTTCAAAACTGCTTAACCCCCAATGGCGACAATAGCTTGAACCTTGATTTTGCCAGTGATCGCACTTGAAACGGCGGCAAATTTGTTAGCGTGTTGTTGTCCAACGAGATGAATGAGTTTCACAAGAGAAGTGAAGAGGAAATTGAGCAACTTATAAAGGCCAAAACTCCAAATCGACAAACAAGCCCACTTTGAATGCCATCAAAACTTTGAACAACTTTTGCAAAGAGCAAAATATATACCCTGAAAAGGTTTGATGAACTAAACAAAGCAGAACTTAATTCCCTTTTGAGAAAATTCTACACAAGTGCGAAAACATTTGACAGTTCTCTTTATTGAAAGAGTCGTTTCACCAACAATTTAAGTGTTGTTGAGTTTATCTAAATTTCAATAAAATGTAGCAAAGAGCAATGCAAAAAGCTTTTACCTTTTTTGCCTTTTAATACACTTTTGTGAAATATTGTTGCACTCAGTATTATCGATTTTTGACTTATCAACTGAAAATATTATGTCCATTTGTAGTTTGTTTTATTTGAGTTGGA
This sequence comes from Palythoa mutuki, assembly GCA_027575235.2. Classification (NCBI taxonomy): domain Eukaryota; kingdom Metazoa; phylum Cnidaria; class Anthozoa; order Zoantharia; family Sphenopidae; genus Palythoa; species Palythoa mutuki. The sequence goes on along the minus strand of JAODFW020297248.1, from coordinate 3,177 downwards.
GCGCATAAAAAACACTTAATGACTGGCCAAATGGGAAACAGTGAGTTTGTCTCCCTTCCCCCTAGGGGCCAGTCATTAAGTGCTCATTGTTTTATCTTGACACTCAATGTTGATAGTCTTAGGGAAATAAAACTCACTGTTTCCCTTGGAGCCTGTCATTAAGTGTGTCATTAAAAGTGCTCATTAAATGATTGGAAAAATTATAAAACGAAGAATGACATGGCAGCTTTTGTTTCTTTAAGAATGTTTTTCTTTTCAACGGACGCGCGTCTTCTTATGATGTAAAATAACATGCAGTTCGCGAGGAGTACTTCTCTTCATAAGTCACTGGCGAGAATCGAACCCGAGACTCTCTGATAATCGTCAGATGCTCTACCCACCGAGCTACAGAGAGTCACATGGGGAGCTGATTGACTGATGGAATCGAACCCATGACCCTCTCATTACCTGTCAGATGCTCTACCCACCGAGCTACAGAGGCTCACATGGGGAGCTGAGTCACTGACGGAAATTGATCCCACGACCCTCTGATTACCGATCAGATGCTCTACACACTGAGCTACAGAGACTCACATGGGGAGCTGAGTCACTGACGGGAATCGAACCCATGACCCTCTTATTACCGGTCAGATGCCCTACCCACTGAGATATAGTGACTCAAATGTTGAGCCGAGTCACGAGTTAGTCGTTCTTTTATATTGTCTATTCCTGCTGGCCATACGTTTTGCATCTGTTCGCTCGATGTATCCGATAGTAATTCATTGCTATATGATTCTTTTCATCAAACACCTCATACGGAGGTTTGTAACTTCGATAAAAAGTTCGTAAGAAGGCTTTCCTCGAGTTGAATACGCGCTTTTTTTTATAAGAACCAGTAAATTTTGCCGAGGCTCATTGTGCTTAATTTTTTGGCGACTTCAGCCTCAATTTGTTCTTAATTTGTTCTTATTTCTGTGGACGGTTTTTTGAAGAAAAAACAAAATAAAACAAGATATTGGAAAATGAAACGCCTTGTGACACACATGTATTGAACATCTGAATTTAGAGGCAAACTACCTTCATTGTTTGTTGAGCAGTCTTTAAAGTGAATCTTTTTATGTTTTATGCTGTATCGCTACGTTTTAGTCAAGTACTGAATACCTCAAGTTATTGTTAATATACATTCCAACGCCTCAAGAAGCAAGAGGCGTTGGAACAAACTCAAACGCATAACCTGGAATATACAAATTAAGATTAAAAGAAGGAGCAAAAGAATTTGTAATTTTTGTCTCTTCAATACCCAAAATATCGAAACAATTGTTCAATTCATTCAATAGATGATCTTGAAAATTTTCCAAATTTGCACGATGACTTCGGATATTATTGTGTAATAAAGATAATGAAGTATTATTAAATATAGCTTTGTTAGGTTTCTTAAAACTATTGAAACTATATGGAGAATAAAAATAATTGGCTCGAATTTCATTGCAATATACTTGATTGTCGGGATTGATATCAGAAATCATATTAGAATTTAATGAAAAAATGTCTAGATCATATAAGCGGTGCAACTTTGTAAATACTTTTGCGCTGGAAGAGAAGATTGCGAAATTAAATTATTGAATTTACCGTGACTAGTTAAGATATTTTTGTTATAATAGGGTAGTTCTTTACATAGATGCTTGGCAGCCATTTTTGAGATCATGTCACATAAAGAAGTTATTTTATCTTATATAATTAATTCTGAAATAAGTAAAAATATGATGTATGTACTTAACGGTTGAGGACTGACAGATCATCTCTTGATGTGATGCGAATAGCATCACCGCCTTCCCCATAACGCAAGTAGATTACAGACTTTTTTTACCCAGCAGAATTTGTAACCATAGTCACGTTGAATAAAAACAATAATTTGAAATAAAATTGAATAGAATTGAATTAAGTTTTAGTCAATTTTCTACCACAAAAACGTTCCTAGTTATCAAGCCTCAGCATGAGCTTCTTCTTAAATTGTTCTTAAATTTTAGCAAATTTGAGCCTCGTTGTGCTTATAAAGTTGTTCTAATAAAAAAGGCGTGTACTAAGCAAAAATCCTGAGTCACTGACCGTAATCGAACCCATGACCCTTTTGGACAGCTAAACTATTGTTTCTGAATAATAATGGCGCAAATCTAGTAGTCTTTGTTTATGTCTGTATTCAAAACTTTTGAAAAAATATCTAAAAATGAATTATTTAAAAATAATGAAAAACAACGAAAAACTCTGTCTGTGGCCTTAAAAAAATTGTCAATTTCAATGCGAGACCATCGTTTTGTACAATACGGACCGTTTGGTAGCAATAATCTTTTGCTGCTCTTCTAGGAACGCTTGTGTGATTACGCTTAACAAATACAGTAAACTAGGAAAATGTAATGCTTCAACGTGGAATGTTTTTTCTTGGAGAGTGTCCCCGACTTTTTTGTTTAATTAAAAATTTTTCGAAATATTTGTTAACTACTACAACTGTTTTGCAGAGTATCGTTTGAAAGTTGTTAAACACAATTGTAAAATTATTGAGCCTATGGGTAGTGACAAGAACTTCCGTCTGCAGCTGGTTTACATCTATACTCTCCTGGTAAAATAGTTTTCAATTTGCTGCATTTTAAGGCTTAACAGGGTTTTTTTTGTTTGTGACAGGTGGATTTTGGTCACGCTGTAAAGATAACGGCCATTGCTACACAGGGACGTGCAGACGCCCCGCAATGGGTTACAACCTACATGTTATACTACAGTCAAGACGATGGCTACTACCAACCCTACGAAAGCAACAAAGTAACTATAGCAACCACGCTTTTATAGCAACTATGTTACTATTACAACTACTTTCTTTGTAACTTAATTACCTGATCTTGAACCATAACAAATTTAAAAACTGAAAGTTGTCTTACGTTAATTGGACGGCGGAATTCATCAATAGGATTAAGTTGAAAATAATAAAGAACGACGTTATGATACGACCTTCGCGGTTATGAACGCAATTTCAGTGATTGCGAAAGAGAAACCTGAAAAAATTTAGCTCCATTTCCGTTGAAGCCTGAATTAATTTTTTCAGGCTTCTCTTTCGCAATTAATTAAATTGCGTTCATAACAGCGAAGGTCGTGTCATAACGTCATTGCATATAACCGCGGTACAAATCATAATTATTATTGTACAACTTA
>JAODFW020296294.1:0-12321 GCA_027575235.2 Palythoa mutuki | reverse complement strand
GTAGTAATCGTAACAATCGTAGTAATCGTAATAATCGTAGTTGTAATAATCGTAGTAATCGTAGTCGTAATCGTAACAATCGTAATAATCGTAGTAGTCGTAGTAGGTATTAATTGTAATTGTAATCGTAATCGTAGTCATAATCGTAGTCGTAGTTGTAATCTTAGTTGTAATTGTAGTTGTAATCGTAGTCGTTGTCAAAGTCGTCCTTACTTTTTATTGTTTTTTAGCCAATTAGCATCGAGTAATATCTGCACTGTGTTAGCTTGTTTTTGCACTGTGTTACCTCAAAAATGCACTGTTCCTCAGCCAATCAGAATGGAGTAATTTTTTCATGTATATTATTAACCCGGTTATAAGTCATAGAAATTACTGTAATTTTGCCCGGCCGAATAGGTTACTTGTTATAACAGAGTTCATTTAGAAGATTCGAGTGGAGCGCGCGCGTGTATAAGCATACTCGTTGTCGACAGGACAAGATTTCTAGCAAAAGTCATCCTCTCGACAATGAGTTTGCTGGTCAATACGCGTTCTCTTGTGCTCGTACTCGGATCTAAAGCCATAAAGGTCTCTATTATATCGGGCTTGCACTGTACATTGGCGTCGATCTCTAAATTTAGAGTGTACACATCTCTGGGCATTTATTTTTATACGTTCAAACTGATGTGTTTTTCGCGGGAAGTCAAGCCGAGAAAGTCCATAATTTCCTCTAATTGCCAAACTTTCTGCAAACTTTTCAGAGTTTACTTGGATTTCCAGACTTTTTCTAGTTTTCCTCAAGGCCCATTTCCACTTCATTCGCAAATCGCATGCGATCCTTTGTTTTTAAATTCGCACGCGGACGTTCGAAAATCCGGCACGCGAACGTTCGCATGCGATTTTGACCAGTTCGCAATGTTTGTTTTCTTGCGAACGTTCGCATGCGAACGAGCGAACCACGAACGAAGTAGAAATGGGCCTTTACTCTGTACAAACCCAGTGGCGTATACTAGAAGTATAACTCCTTTAAGATCCCTTCTCTACCCTTCACACAAAAACCGGACATTGGTCTTGAAAGCACTACAGTAACCTCACAAATTCTACATTTCCTAAATCTAAAAATTCGAGGGCCTCAATGTTTTCCCAGTACAGGACTTTCTCTTGGAAAATCAGGTTCTTTGTTTCAGATTTCAGTCTCCGACTGCGAGAAAGGATGATTAGCAAGCCAGCAGATACGGTAATGAAAAAGACACGAAAGAATGTTCAGCTTAAACAACGTATCTTAGGTCCCGTTCGCACTGAACCAATTTTTGTTTCTTTCACCAAAAAAAATTGTCATAGTTACGGGGTAGACAAGTGCAAATAACATTTTTGTGTCGGGACAAAACTTGTCGCGCTTCAACAAACTTTAAAGGCGCCGCTGTCCAACTCCAAAGCCCTCCAAACGCGGTGCAAATGTCAAAAGTGACGTGTACTTATCCATTTTCTTTTCAATGTGAAAATATTTTGAAGATAAATCGCTTGATTGACGTTTGTTAACCAGTCAATTGTACAATGCGAAATGCAATTTCCAAATGAAAAATTTGGTCTAGACAAAAGTTTATCGTAGTATTTGGCTGGGCCAAACAAACTTTGTCAGCATAGTGCGAATGTCCCCTATTTCCCAAGAGAACTGTATTAGGAAAACACTGACGTCTTTGAATAAGGTTTATTGGCAAGTAAAAAACAGCTAAAATAATTTCATGTAATACACATATAAAAATGTTTTTTTATGTTATGTAAAAAATTACTTTCTAGGTACTCTAAATAACTTTAAACTAAACGTAAAAATCTTCAATACAATAGCACTCTAGTTTTCAATAAATATTGTACATGTTAAATTGTTATTTCTGAAGTCTTGTGGCAGATTATACCTTCACAACTTGATGTGAGAGATGTTAAAATTCATTTAAATAATGCACCACTCAGTGCTCTGGAGAATTCTTCCCATAATGCAAGAGGTTGAAGTCTTCCCATAACACAAGAGGTTGATGTCTTCCCATGATGCAAGAGGTTGCATCTTCCCAAAATGCAAGGGAGAGCAGTCTTCCCATAATGTAAGGGGTTGAAGTCTTCCCATAATGCAAGAGGTCGAAGTCTTCCCATAATGCAAGAGGTTGAAGTCTTCCCATAATGCAAGAGTCATACTAGAAAAAGCAAAAGGTGCATATGAGCTGCATATGTTCTTCTGTATCTCGCTTTAGTTCCCTTAAAGTGTATTGTTTTTAAGAGTTTAGTACTTGGCACAGCTCTTCATAACGATCTCAAATGCAAATTCCAGTCTTTTTCCGCACCTTCTTCCCCAAACTGAGATGATGCACTCGAATTGTTCTTTAGATTTAGAGCATCAGTATTTCTGAAAAACTATTTCAGTGGGTGTCTTTACACTGGACTGAGTCCACAAGCACAAAAATCCAGACTATTTTCAGACATTTGCCCTGTTTCCCAGATTTTTTTTCAGTGTTCTAGGATCTTAACGAACCTTGCCAGAGTAACGGAGAAAAAGCTCTCATCAAAACTGCTTTCAGCATCTGCAATAGCATTTAATCATCTCCACTATAATTAAGCTCATCAGTACTATCACCTGTTGGAATCTCCGCTGTTACCATATACTTGTTCAATGATAAATCTCCAATGAACGGCATACTTGGTGTAAGAAGTCGACTTGCTCCAAATTCAAAGTTTACAGTACTGTCAAAATCTTCATCTGTTGAATGATTGACCAGCTCCTTAATCCTGCTGTTAATTAGTGTATAATCTGGGTTGTTATCACTCTTTAGCACAGAGAGACGATAGCGCAGCACCTTGATTTCATTCATCAAAATCATTTGCTGCAAATGAGATGAAGAATTTTCTCCAAGCCCTGAACTAACATGGACAATTGGTAGCCATCGTAGGAAGAACCCTGACCAGAATTTCATTGCCGCAGCAGTGGTACTCACTTTCAAGTATGAGTCCTCATGAAGTTTTGTTCCATTTACTGTAATCTCCTCACTGGTTACAGATGTGACAAACTCATACAGGGGGTTAGTAAATACTGAAGCTGTTTTTGAGTCTGACAACTGATCTGTCATGAAGTCCCACAGTGACGTCATTGGTTTACCTTGTAGTTCAGTTTGGCAAAGATTGTTCCTTTGGTGCTCACTGTCGAATAGAAAAGTGTCAAACATGCAGGATAGCAAAGCATCAAACAATCCCAATAAATAAGTTTCAGAAAACTCAAATGCAGAGGGAAACTGATTCATCAACTGAAAAACACAGTCCAGGAAGTGAAGAAACACTGGGGATTCTTGCAATTCTTTTTCATCTTTTTCTGTCTCCTTTGTCCTCGGCTTAACATGACCACAACGAAGGTTGAAGGGATGCCCACCAAGCACCCACATTCTTTGTATGAGTGACTGGAAACCGCGGATGGTACGATAATAGGAATCAAGAATGAGTTGTGCTAATGAAGCAATTACAAATACCAAGTCACGCCCACTTGTCTCCTTGATAATAACGGGTCGACCGTCATCACACACTGTTTGAGCAACATCCAGTGCAGCCACAAGTGACGAGTTGACATAAGCTAACCATCTACCAGGCAAAATTAAAGGCACAGGTTACACAATATTTTTCAAACAAATCCTGTAGCTACTATATGCTTAACTACAGCAAATCCATGAATTTAAATTTAATCTTAAATGTCCTAGGAAAGAAAAGCTTAAATCAGCTTAGTATACAAAAATATGGAGTAAATAAAGCAAAAACTGAAATGAGAAATAATCTCATACAGCAATGCTCTACAAGTACTTTGTTAGATAAGTCCTTTTACAAGCATAAGTGGTTCATTGGAGCCAGCACTTATCTCTGTAGACTCACGTAAAGTCTACTATTTTTAAAATATACTCTTTTACAATGATATTTCGGCAAAGCAGAAATTTTTAGGCCTGAGCGACGAATGAAGATACCAAACGAAAAAAAAACGGACTTTGGAAAGTCTATTATCTCTGGTTTCTATAGTGTTATGAGTCACTGAGTCCCAGTTGAGGTACGGACACTGGCCTGCTGCAGCAGGTAAGCCCCAGAAGTAGCACAGACTCATTTTACTGACCTCACAAAGATTAAAAAGTCAGCTTTGGTGGAAAGAAAACCACACAGATATTGAAAGGTCATTGTCAGCAGGACCAGGCTTTGAACCCGAGGCCTTATGGCTGGATGGCAAAGATCTTGGTACCACATGCACTGTACCAACCAGGCCACTGTGTTAACATGTAAGAGGTTTAGCAAATTTAGGGGAGTCCAGGGTTCGAAATAATGATTCATGATTCTTGAATACAGATTTTTATACAAATTTTGCTTTGCTGACGTAGCACAATATCTGGTGATGAAAAATATTTGCAGGTGTTTCAAGTTAATTTTTTGAAAAAATCACCATTTTTTCAGACTTATTTCGAAGCCCGGAGTCAGGGAGGTCATCACACGTACCTCCCAACTCTATGATCTGGGATTGACTCCCAGGCTCCACAAGTGGGTTGAGATTTTTTTTATCTAAATCTGACTTCGAGGGGTTTTTCTCTGGGTACTTCGATTTTCCTCCCATAGCAAAAATCGACTCTAAGCTGATTAAATCTGACTGTGGTACTGTGCCATCAGGTTATGTATAAATCGTGTTCTGGGGTCAAGCACCTTGATGGTCTGACCTCTTGAGTTGCACCCTCGGCCATTCAGCCTCTGGCTGTGAGAGAAGGTGATTGGTAAGCCACGCATTTTTACCCCTTTAACAGTGTTATGGCAAGTTATTAAATAAAATAAACAGTTTCAACAACTATTACTCAAAGTACAGTGCACACCTTGTATCGTCCAGACTGGAAAGCCAATGTGGGTCAATACTCCAGAAGTTCTTGGTAGTATCCAATATACAAAGAGCCTTTAGTTTGAAAAAGCTCTGCTGAAGTTCCCTGATGGAAGCACACCGTTTACTGACATTAATAACCTTGACACCACCTCCTTTGTGGTCTGTCTCCACAGCCATTAAAGAAATCAGCTTGAAAAGTGACGTTTCTTCCTTCTCCAGAAAAATACTTTCAGGCCTAAAAGGAATAAATAAATTTTCCAGGGTTTGTACATTTTTTTCAAAGAAAATTCTAGGACTTTTCCAGACTTTCAAGGACCAAATTAACAAAAATCACTTACCTTAAAAACTAAAAAGGAAACATTGTTAGTAACATTAAAAAAACAAATAAGCAAATATGTTGGCATTTCCTGCAATTTTAATTTCCAGAGTAAGAAATGATGTGAAGGATTTTTTGCAATCTTTTCACATAATTTGTGCCAGAATTTGTTGGCCCACTGTAAAAATGTGATAAATTTCCAGAGTTGGTATTTTATTGCTATATTACAGGACTTTTGAGGAGTGATATCAATTTTCCAGGTTTTCCAGGCCTGGATTTTGAATTTTTGTTTTTCCCGGACTTTCCAGGTTTTCAAGGACCTGTTTGAATCCTGATTTTAATAATTCATTCACAATTTTTTGTTGAGTCCAAATAGATGGTTTAGAGACTTGCCTGGTAGTTTATCGTCCTTATTCAAGAAAATGAAAAGATCTAATCATTTGTAAATGTTATTGTCAATATAATTACCAGTTATTTGAGAATTTAATCTGAGCCTTATGTTTAATTGGTAGATTAGTGCTATACTGTTGCCTTACCATAATTAATGCTAATCACGTTAAGTATATGCTATAAGAGGGGTAATTCCCTGCTAATTCCTTTAATTGAGTTTAAACTTTGATACATTCCATTAACGCTTTCTTGACAAATTAAAGTAGGAGTATAAGCCAATTACAAATGCGAACACTCCCCCCATTCCCCCGGACAACCACTGGGACATTATTTTGATTGAAGCTGAAGCTCTGTGAGCTGGGCATTTGATTCTGAATTGAGTCTGAAATCCCATGGGAATTACATAAATGAAGAAACACTCTTCTGTAATTTGTTTTAATATCTAGTTATTAATTCCCACTGTGTTAATTACTTTCATCAGTTGTTTTTTTAACATTTACAAACCATCAATTGTCTACCATTTTATATATATTTATGATTTGACAGGGGGGTGGGCATTTGATTATTATGAAGGGAAGGGACAGCAGGGCATTAGGGCCACAGTAACACCCTTCTAGCAAGGAGGGGCATTTGATCAAATTTTTTCTAAAAAGTCAAATGCCTCAAGGTTTGCCCAGGGGGAGGGCATTTACACAATTAAAAATTGAGCCATACTCTTAGCGCCAAATAAATACTAACTCCACATATACTCAATTTTGATTTTTTTCTAGCCCCCCCCCCCAGCCTGGACCTTGTAATTAGGAACCCCCGGTTTACTGAATTTTTTGGCTTTTCTAATCTCAATTTTGTGTGTGTGTATTGTTCTTTTTCAAAATCAAAATGGGAGAAACACAGGAGTTATTTTCTCAGACATGAAACAGTTACAAGTGTTGTAATAAAAAAACAGTGAACAATTCTTTTTAGATTTTCTGACCCCCCTATTTAGTAGGTTTTCAAAAATTTTCTGATCCTCCTATTATTTCGACACAAGCCTTCACAAGCCGACACATGCATTGTGCAATTCATACCTGCCTGCAGCACTATACAGTACAGGAACTCTAGTTACAGGGTGACTCCAGCACCAGATTGGTATTCTTGCATCAATGTAGTGCAATGACATGCGATTGATATCTGAATCTGACAACGACGCTGGGCAAACAAAGTGTGCTGATAAAGATGGGCAAGTCTGAAATCTTGTGTTTACATCTACTACTCTCCATGTATCATCAACATGTAGTCTTGATAACTCATTCAGCCAGTCAGGCAGACTTCTAAATGATGGAACTGCACTTGTTGGCTCATTATCATCAGAATGTTCCCTAGCTGATGCATTACTATAACTAAATGCAAACATCAGAGTTATTGCAGATGGGTATGCATAATGTATGATTGAATCCACAATCACCTTCTTCTCGGCTTTTGGAACAAACTTCAGCCCAAATCTTAACACTCTCAAATCTTTGCAGAAGATTTCAATTAGCTGCACTTTTGAGGATACATGAGCACCTGGTAACATTTTTTTTGTTTTTGATCTGGTAAAAGCTTTTGTAGTGCAGTGTACTTCTAGAATACAGGTTAGAGGGATATGCAGTTCTTGCTGGATACCTGCATAGATATCACCCTCTGTTAAATCTGGGTTTGATTGAAACACAGAACTCAATGCTTTCTCCGAAGATGAACTTGTCGTTAGGAAGGTAACCCTGAAGTTTGTCACATAGAGTACACCAGCAGTACCGGACTTGCTCTCCGTCATGGCACCAAATCTCAAAACATTCTGTGCCCTCGTCACTACAATCTCCCCAGGAAGAAATGCAGGTAAAGGGATATCTTCCTCATTGTGAAGTAATGACAGCGGAAGACTCTGGGCCATGGCTGATGCTATATGAGTAATGGAAAAACAGTTACAATTACTTTTATTATATTTATTTTATGCACATTTCAATCCAAATGCACTTATCAATGCCATATGTCTGCAGGAAACAGCATTCCCACGAGGCCAATACAACAAATTAAACGGCACTTTAATTAGTACCATATTTGCTCATGTTTATGTTGATATTGTGTACGAGGTCAGTTTTTTAGGCTTATTTTCATGCCTCAAAACCTCAACTTATACACAAACAATTACAGTATATTAAATGCATTGTGCAATTCCCAACTTGATTAATGAATACATGAAATAACTGCCTCAAACTGTTGAATGCAATGCTGTGTGATGCAAATGCTAGGTAGCTACAAACTCAGTCAGGGAGGAAAGTGAATTTTAAGTTTCCATCACTTTAAGAATGCACAAATATTATCTTTAGGTTAGAAAACCAGCTGCTAAAACAAAAAGGTGGTGGAAAAAACAAAAGGGCGCAATGCCCTTCTGTTTTGGCCTGGCAAGAATGCTGGAGGAATTACAGAAAAACTGAACCAAGAATAGTCTTATGTAAAAATCTACTACAAATAATGGAGAGGGATCAGGCAAAATTAGGGGATTTGACATAACTCTCTATTCCAAGGGATTTGTTTTTGACACAGGACACAGTGTTCTTCCCACACAGCAGTACAGTGGTATTTTGCCGCTTTGCTCTTACTCATGCACTAGTCTGCTCTTTTTGTCCCAAAAAATAATTTAGAGGATAGAAGATTAAAATAAAACTTTCACTTTCAGTAAAAATTAATGAAAAATAATGTTCTCAAGAAACAAGCTCAAAACAACTTGTTTTTCCTTCAACCGATCACCATTTTGCTCAACTCTATCCCAGGCCAGGGCTTTCCATTTCAAAATCTTTGGCCTGTGAAAAAAAGGTCGCCTAAACTATTTGAGGTAAGCAATTTTTCTCAGTGAAAAAGTGGTTAAAAACACCAAAAATTACACTCATGCACATCCTGAAGTTCTTGCAGAAGTTGTTTGGTTACAAAATTGTTTAAATCATAAAAAAAACAACACAGAAAAAAACTTATACTATATTCTCTTATGAGGCAAGCAATAGTAGTGAGTTGGCAAGTGGTTAATTGCTCAAGATTCTCAGATCATTTTTGTGCAAGCCAAGGCAAGCAAGCCTCAAATGACAAGGTCTAATCCCTTTAGGAATACATTATAATGGAAGTGAGGCATATGATTAATCATAATATAACCCTTGGTCTATACTCTGCTAACCTTTGCTCTTGGGAGTGCTCTGAGCAGAGGTGTTCATTAATTATACATTAGAATATATTTGACAAGCTTATTCTGCCATTTTGATGCAATTGACTTGAACTTTATCTTCAGGGGAGGAGACTTACAAAAATGCTCAGTAATTCTTTTTTGTCAAATTCCCACTCTCTGCCTGTCCCCCCCCCCTCACCCCAATAGGCACAACACTGATAGGTCTAGATCTGGTGTATAATGAATGATAAGGTGGTGATGAGAATCACTCACCAGTTACAAAATTGCAACACTCTTTTCATACTGATCTAAAATATGCTGGTGTTATAGTTATTCCTTTGAAGAAAAACTTGCAAATGTTAACTTTGTGGAGTTATAAAAGCAGTGAGTGCCATTAGTTCTACAAATTTAATCGACCAAGTACTGTACTGCAGTGAATGCCATATATAGGTCAATATTATGTCAACATGAAATTGAAAAACTTTTACTGCAGACCATTATAGTAATATGAATGAAGGGTGAAGTTTTTTAACCCAAAAATGCCCACGGGCCAAGTTCAAAAAGAAAGAGCAATATCACAGAGTGACTACATATCACCTGAGAAAAGCAGTGCAGTTTCCAATTGTATGTTTTGTGAGAAAACTTGGACAATACGACATGTCACACAGCTGCAATAACACTGAAATTAAATTATATCAAGCTTTCTTGGTTTCATAATTTCAAAATTTACAACTTTAAAAGGAACAAGAAAAAAACATATTAGCCTAGCTAGCTGGTTTCCAATATTAAACGAATATTTTAATTGTAACACAAACATTTGGCTGGTTTACAAATCACTGCAAATTTTATTCTATTCGCTGTTTTTTGACTTGCAAATTTTGTTACATCCAGCCTGTTTGTAATACAGCGAGGTGGCAATTTATTGTTCGCCACTTAATAGAAAATTTGGGTTACAATTTAAACAAATACAAAAAACTATCGATATTTAACGACCGCAAGCAAAAAAAATCGGCGCCCACTTGCTACAATTAATACGAAACTACCATACCGGTACCGGATAAAAAATGTGAGCATGAATTTGTCGGAGTGAAGACCGACACTGAAGTAATTAGAAACAGTACAATGGATTCAAAATCTTTGTAACACAATATCTGCTCGCTCTCTGCAAAGCCACCACACAACACAAGAAGAAAGCCAATAAATCAATTTCTGAATTTATACCAGGCAATTTCTAACGGTGTACGCGCCTGAAGTTTTGGAAAGAGTGGCAACAGACTAAATTCGATTTTAAGATCAATGTATGAATCTTACAACGAGGTAACGAAAGCGTAACGTTGAAAAATAAAACGAATAGCGGCGTCTATAATGTATTTGTTCTTTGAAAACGGGCTTGGCATAGCCGCAAGGTGAACGGTAGACAACAAGAAACCTTCGATCACGACTCTTTGCTTTTTAATTATTGACTTTCTACGGAGAAAGTCTGCACTCCCATGAATAAATCAATCTTTAAGATAAAGGAAACGGGGATCGAAACACTGTTTGACATACAAAATAAACCTTCCCGAAGCCTGATGCACGAATTAGGTAGCCAACAGATTGTTGCTCGATGAAAATCTTCTACGTTTCTGCTTGCTTTTAAAACGTCATAACTGAAAACAATCTATATGAGCATTCTTATTCCTTTTACTTTACTTACCATTCAATTACTGTAATGTATCCAGGCTCGATGTATATTTCCTATATTTCAAGTGGAAATTAAACGATCCATGAGGAATTCTTTTAGTTCATCGTTCGATTGTATTCCCCAGCTATAAGACTGATATTCGGACAAAACATATTTTCTCACAGTCCAATACATAAAAACTTTAAAGTTCTGAAAATGGACTCTTTTCACACAATTCCATTACAGACACACGACCAACGTGAAAAACATTTCCAACGAACGAACTGCAAACGGTTTGGGAGTGGAAACGAGTTAAATTTTGCCGTAATTACATAACGTAGGGGAGCAGGGTTAGTAGAAAGTAGAAGCCAATAAAAATTACAAAACAGTGTTGAGAGTTTCTTAAAAATTGTATAAAAAATAAAAATATATTTTAGTTATTCGATTCTGTCTGTTAAAAAAGGTAAAGATGACAATTTCGTAAGTTTGTTTAAACGAACATACTGTCATGTCGAAACCAGTCCCTCCCCTCCCCTACAAATTTGAACAGGACGGGATTTTGGTTGTGCACGTGATTGGCGAAGCGGTGATTGATTGGCATTCGAAGACTCCGTGCAAGCGTCTTCTACTGTTTTTCCGTGTTTTTACAGTTACAACAAATTGTTGCTTGATTGTCGACTCAAATCATTCACTATGCCAGTGGCAACGGAACCAGACAGTCCGGAGTCAAGTGAAGGTGATGGTGTTGATTTATTCTCAAAATGATATAAAGTAGAATTGCTAAATTGTTTTGTTTGTTTTATTCGCATCGTCTTTGAAGACCGCTCTATCACAGGACTAGCGATCTTTGATCGCGAATTTATTGAATTTTCAGTATTACAAATTCAATTGGGTCCTTTAATCATCCGGTACATGTTTTTATGTTTAACGGAGAATGAGTTGCATTCGTTAATTGGTACCTGAAGCGAGTTACGGGACGTGTCTTTATCTTGCTCTTGCTGTAGATCGATGTCTTCGTTATCTTTGTTTGGATGGCATCCATAAAAGAGGGAGGTACTAAATTTGAAGAGTTGCAAAAGTTTTGCGCTTTTCGTGTTAAATATAGGATTCGCGAGCTTTGTTGAACTGTTGTCAAAAGTTCGGCGCGGGGGAGGATATATTCTGCAGTGCATTTTACATTTGTTCGTTTATGTATTTTCGAGGAAGACAGGTTTTTTGGCTTTGAATCTAATATCAATGTGACTTAATAATGTAAGGCAAAATTATAATGAAATTTAATCAATAAAATAATTTTTTAAATTGTCGGGTATTTGCAAGACTTTCACAATGCCATTTTTAAAAATAATTTGTTTTAAAAAATTATCTCGGATTATTTCCTGGGAATGGTTTGTAAGCCTATGATTATGTTGTGGTAAAAACAAATGTGTATTATATGTTTTATATAATAAATGTATTATTATATTTTATTCATTTTGGAGCGATTGTTTGTTTGAATTTAACACATGTATAGCATGAATAGCATGTCCTTTGGTGATTGTAATAACTTCGAAAACTCTTTACATCCACAGTGATGGGGTTTCCCCTATTATGGATCACTGGTTTAGATTTAGATTCAGAAAATATTTCTACTTCTAGTCCAAATTATGTTATGCTATGCTGGGTAATATTGCCAGTACAGTATATATTACTGATATAGTACTCTTATTTGATATTCATCATTGATCCTTGTTGTGCAGAGGCGCCGGCAGCAATTTTTGATTGGGGGGGCAAGATACCGAGTGCTGCAGGCGCGAGCAAACTAGGGGGGGCCAGGGGCATGCTCCCCCAGGAAATTTTGAATTTTTAACGCCTCTGAAACGCTGTTTCCTGCATTTTGAGATCTAAATTTTGGTTTTACGTAAATAATCAAGGGCTTCAACATGATT
>JAODFW020295328.1:0-12323 GCA_027575235.2 Palythoa mutuki | reverse complement strand
GAAAGTTTGGGAGAACTCGAAAAAGCTGTGGAAACACTTGCCTGCGGCTCGTGTTCCCACAGCATTTCTCGTTCTCCTAAAATTCCACTCGTGTTTGTATAACTCCTTAGAAACACGGTACATGTTTTCTATTTCTTAAATGTTGAGCTGAGTTAATGAAATAAAATTTTAACTACACTTTTCCGCTGAGGTTGTTCGTCTATCTTCCTTACTAACCGCACATTGATACTGTACTGCCCTCTTCAAGTACCCTCTTCAGGTTAATTCGCCCCTGAAGAGGGTATTAGGGTACCAAAACACCTAGTGAGGAAGATAGACAACCGCAACCACAGCGGTAAATGACCAAGTTTTGCTTTGTCAGAGTACGTTCCAAACTGTAGACACCTTAACGTTTTTCAGAAATTTTTGTTAATCAAGTTATTTTTTAACATCAATTAAGTTTATTAAGAAGAGCTGGAACATTCTTTGTTGTGAAACAACGTAATTTACTTAAGAATCAATAGTTTGAGCAGTCTCATTCTTAAAATCAATTTATTTTATCTTAACAGATATCAGAATTAGAACAAGTAGCAAGGCTATACTTTGAGATATCACAACTCGTAGAAAGATAATTCTATAAGAAATGAGTTATCACTGAGAACAAGCACAAAAACTATACAACAAAATTTTAGATTGAATATAAGGGATATATTATCAGATAATAGAGTAAGGAAACCTCACTAAGAAAAAAAACATCACACGGGAAGGCACTGTTATGAGAGATGGGCTATATTTTTATTGCAAAAATTCAAAATCTTTAAAACTAGTGAAAAGCTAATACTTTCAGTATAATTCAATAAATTTTATATCAGAGATGCAGAAAGCAGCAAATTCAGCCTCAAAATCAAATTAAGTGGATTAAGCCTTTGCTTAATCAACTAGTATACCATGCTAATTTAAATTTAAATTTATGTCATTAATCTTTTGTCTAAGCTTCTCTATTCTTTACCATTGTTTTATACCATGCTATTGTTATTCTATTGTAACATATCTCTATTTAACTGTGTCCCAAATCATTAGTAATTACTATTCTGATGATGGCAGTAGATGCTACCGAAACATGTAGATACATTATGAAATTGAAGACTAGTAATTGCGTTGAAAGTTTTATCACATTAGCTATATGGGGAACATGTTCAAACTGATATGAATTATTCGCCCATTTTAATTGGCTCTCGCCTATGATCTATTAGAGGACAGACGCACGATTTACGTCACCGTTGCAAAGTTTTTTTTAATAGATTCCATGTTTTGTGCGTCTGTTCAGTAATAGATCACAGAGGATGAAAGGTTTTTCGGTTGGACACCAGCCTTGAAATGTTTTAGATATTTTTTTTTAGCCTTTACTCACCATCAAAACACACGCAGAAAGCAAACCAAATACACGCAAAAGAAAAGCAAGTGCTAAGGAAGAGGCGCGTACAATGAAGGAGATCAAAATGATCGAGAAAAACTGGGTTTTTTTTCGTGTATCCTCAAGAATCATATTGTTTTGGAAGAATGTATATTTTGACTATTTTATCGAAGGAAAAGACATCGAGTTATTTGAGGGCAGGGGGAAAGTCTTTCCAGATAATGGTTGCCATAGAAGTTATAGTTTGTTTCCCCATGTTGTCGGGTTCTGAACCGAGTCTTGTATGTACATTGTTTTGGGAAAGGTATCTTACGTTGTATGTATGTATGATTTGGCTTAATTTGCATGCATAAATGAAGAAAATTATCAAAGATGGGTGGGAGATTGTGTTTATGAATGAAATGAAATTTAGTGTCTGTAGTTGATAAACATTGTTTATAGTTAAAATGTTTGAGAGGTTAAGTTAGGGTAGTGCAAATGGTGTATTTTACCGTAGACAACGCTTTAAAAAATATTCTTGCAATATGATTTTGTTTTACTTATCTTACGCAGTGGCCGGGCGGTTTGCATGCATGTGAGAATCGTAGGCCTAAGACCAAACTATTAGTGTATTAAATATAACGCCCACAGCACAAATCATCTCATCAAACGTTGAACCATCCTATTAACCCTTTCAACCCCTGGCAATTTATCAACATCTAACTTCTCCTTACATAACTTAAACAAAATACTGGAGTTGGTAATGAGAAATAAGAAATTGATCAAAAGAAATAAGTTGTGGAAGTTGAAAAGCATGGAGCTCAGTTGGGAGAATTTACAAACACATCATTCGTACTCTCTATATTGGTAGGGGTGCTCGTATTTTTAGGAATCGAAATCGGCGATTTAGTATTTCTTCTAAGAGAATTTCAGCAAAAAATTAAGGTGATTTAGAAAAACAACAGTAGCAAGTTTTTTTTCCTTCGGTTTCTTTTTGCCTTTTCAAAAATCTACGCTATGAGGTAATTTTTTTAGTCAATAATTTTCATGCCTTGGAATTTTTTTCATATTTCCCTATGAGCAGCCATAACCGTTTCATCCCCAAGAACAAACCATGTGAAATAGACTTGTTCTCATTTGTCACGATTATGCATGTAGATTATTTTGGAAGTGTGGCATTTTATTCGCGAATCGACCTAAATTAACAAAACGACCATATACAAGTTTTGAAAATAACTTTCTGCTGAAGAAGGTTAAAGTTTTTCAACCGAAATGTCCGGATTTTTCCATTTTCTAAAAGTCAGTGACAATTGATCAGTTTTGCTTCGAGTATGCGGGGAGTTCGAGTCGGACCGAGGGTTCGGATTGTCGGAGTTCAACTGTACTTGCATAAATTGAAATGCATTCCATTGCAACTGACTAGAGTGAGCACATGTCATTTCTCTTAAAGTAAATGTTTTAAATAATTGTTGAAAATAAGAACCTCCAAATTTTAGGTTTAAAAGGCTCTTACAGTATATAGAGGGGGGCTAAATGGCAAGTTTTAGCCTAACAGGTTTTTAAATCATAGATTCTTACTCGCGGGTTTTTACTGTACGTACTTCTTACGATGTTAATCAGAGAAAGAATAACGAATAAAAATCGATTGAAACTTATCTTTCGAAATTATGTCCACTTGATGATTGTAGGTTCCAGGATCATCCTTAGACTTGAAGAATTAACAAATCGAGGGGAGGGGAGGGACAATCTCATAAGCTGCAGGGGGATGGGAAAAAAATCAAAACAGTAATAAGCGTCCCCGGAGTTTTTATATGTGGCGCCCTAAGAGTATAAACTGCGTACTGTGACGAAAAACCGTCTTCAGCGAGTAATTCCGACTCTTTTAAAAAGTAAAAAGGCAGCTGCGTAAATTTTGATTTGTCGCAGCTATTATTAAAATTGTTTCATTTATGCTTTATCTCCCTTCAATTACAACATTCCAAAGACACATGGCACAAGAATATCCTAAACGTGAAAACCCACCAAGCCCAAGCGGCAAAATAATTTTCAATCTCGTTTATAAATAGCTGTGTTTACACTTGGAACTTTCCCGCGTTGATTCGTCTTGGGTCGGGTTTGGCTTATGTTTCAACTTAGCTAGACACTGTCGTTTACACGTGAACAAATAGCGCAGCGCAGTTATTACGTCATAATTCGGACAAACAAATCAGCTAAATAAAATTAAGTAGCGGCTGACGTAACAAAAATCTGTACTGAGCAAAATAACTGTGTTTGGGAGTACAGTCATTTCATATTTGATTGAGATGTACTGTAAAACTTCATTGACTATCAAAGAAATGTTTTACAAGTTTTTAAAAGCTCGTTGATTTCCAAAGTGTTTAGTTTTGAAATTGTACTTTATCATCTATTTAAAAGACGTTTTAAACCTGTTCGGTGTAAATGATACTTCCCTTTATGTAAACTAAAAACAGATTAATATTAATATTTTTTTCTTTTGTATTGTAGTTGTTTGTAATGCAATAAAGAACTCGACTTGTATAGCATCAGTGAACTTCACTGGGTGTAGTCTGACGTGGCGGGCTGCTGATATTTTAGCCAAGGTTATTAAGGTATGTAATAAATATGGTTACCGTATTTCCTCAAATAAACGCCACAGCGTTTTTCAAGATTTGGGTGCGGCGTTTTTTCCAGGGCGGCGTTTATTTAAATTGCTGTTTATGTTTTAAACAACCAACCGTAACTTTACTTTAAAAAGTAGAAAAAGATGATACAGTTCTTTGTCAGGCTGTACCGATCAAGCTTTACAGTTTTAAAACGACAGCTTGTTGCGCTTGTAAACGCGTAAATTTATTGTATTGCAATATAATTATTTTTTTTTGTTTAATATTCGAATAAACGGTATTTATTCGACGGCGGCGTTTATCAATATCTTGGCTCTCAGGTGCGGTGTTTATTCAAGGGTGGCGTTTATTAATATTTTGGCTCTCAGATGCGGCGTTTATTCGAGGGCGGCGTTTATACGAGGAAATACGGTATTGCTAAAAAGCTTCTAAAAAGCTACTGTTATGAGTCGTCGGCTTCCATTGATACCAGTTGTACAAACTGAAGGAACTACCGACGTTAAATAAAGTTGACCTTTACCTTATGAGCTTGTGTGATACAAAAATGGTTGGCATAGAACAGAGAACGTGGCATGGGGAAACAAACTCGGGTCCATAACTTACAGTATTGATTTAGCAATGAGGTTAATAAGGTGTTTATTATATGACTTTTAGGTTATTTTTTT
The DNA here is from genome assembly GCA_027575235.2 of Palythoa mutuki. Taxonomy (NCBI): domain Eukaryota; kingdom Metazoa; phylum Cnidaria; class Anthozoa; order Zoantharia; family Sphenopidae; genus Palythoa; species Palythoa mutuki. The sequence goes on along the minus strand of JAODFW020295328.1, from coordinate 7,665 downwards.
GCAACACGTACAGAATGAAATTGACATTTTGACAGACGTCAAGAACAAATATTTTATTACTTCAATTTCGGGATTGAATTCAAACATAATTTGGAAGTTTGGCATTTCTTTATCGTCGCTGTTGTAATTAATTGTTTGAACACTGTTCTGCTGAATAATTTCCTCGGACATTTTTTCGATTTGCCACTTTTGAAAAACAAAACAAACACAGCAGTTTGCGAGGTCCGTACCGTAAGTTCAGACCTCAAACTAACCAATAAGAGTGCGCCAAATTACTCAGCCATATAATTAACAAATTATGCAACCCTATCAAAAACTTATACTTTCCTATTGATAGCACCAGTCAACTACTCGACACAGTGTAGCATGGCAAGATAGTTTGAGGTATCGGCGACCTGACTTGGACCGCATGCCAGGTCTGAGACGAATAACATTGTGCAAAAACCCAATGCTGGATGACAAAGGCGCTGTGCACTTGGCTGAAGCCATGAAAGACGATCTCTGGGTTAAAGGTCAGTGTGTGCAATGGAAAAAACATTGTTTGGCGATCTCTGCGTCAAAGGTCAGTGTGTACAATCGGTACAACTAAAATTAGACGATCTCTGAGTTGAAGGTCAGTGTGTACAATCGGTACAACTAAAATTAGACGATCTCTGAGTTGAAGGTCAGTGTGTACAATTGGTACAACTAAAGTTAGACGATCTCTGAGTTGAAGGTCAGTGTGTACAATTGGTACAACTAAAGTTAGACGATCTCTGAGTTGAAGGTTAGTGTGTACAATTGGTAGAATCATAGTTATACAATCTCTAGGTCAGTCATAGTTTGGTAGAATCATAGTTAGACGATTGGTAGAACCATAGTTAACATTCTACTGTATGAGTCAAAGGTCAGTGTGCACAAGTAGAACCATAGTTAGACGGTCTCTAGGTCAAAGATCAGTGTGTAAATTGGTAGAACCATAGTTAGACAATCTACTGTACGGGTCAAAGGTCAGTGTGCACGATTGACCAGTTAGGTAGAATTATAGTTAGACGACCTGTTTTACAGGTTAAAGGTCAGTGTGCACAATCGGTTATTTAGAACCATAGATAGATGATCTCTAGGTCAAACATCAGTGTGTAAATTGGTAGAACCATACTTAGACGATCTACTGTACGGGTCAAAGGTCAGTGTGCACAATCGGTTATTTAGAACTATAGTTAGATGATCTCTTGGTCAAAGGTCAGTGTGTACAATTGGTAGAACCATAGTTAGACGGTCTCTAGGTCAAAGATCAGTGTGTAAAATTGGTAGAACCATAGTTAGACGATCTACTGTATGGATAAAAGGTCAGTATGCTTAATATTGTTGGGGGACTTGACGATGGGACTGCATCATGTAGTTTACAGTATGATTTTAAGTATGAATGCCCCCTGCAACCAAGAACTGACCACAATGCTGGGCCGAAACCTTACTCTTATGATTGACAAGCGCGTGAGTTGTTTCAAGTCCCCAATAGAAGATTGAGAGATTAGAGGCCAGACTAATGGCTAAAAGTAGGGATCTTACGTAGGACGGTTACGTTCACAACAACATGAAAGAACAATACTAAATACAATAACTGCACATTGGAATGCATAGAGGTAAGCACCTGCACGTAGTTTTCGCTAAAAACGAAAGGTGAAAAGACCTTTATAGAGTTCTGAAGACTTTGAGGACATGGTAACAAGAATGGTTTCTACATAGATCTGTTTACCTTGAACGAGGAACATTTAATCGTTTTGTGTTCACAAAGCTTAACACGGAGAAAGCAAAACTGAAATGACCCACAGAAACAAGTACATAACAAGCAAAGCAGAAACATATTTTTTTTCTAAGCTGTCGTTGTTGGCGCTGCTGTAGTCGTTGTGTAAGATCCTTAGTCTTTGAATATGGACGGTTTGGTGACATGAAAGGCAAGGTCAAACAGTCAGGGATCTTACCAACTAAACCAAACTTGCACGCACAAAGCATGTACAAGTACATTTACAATTAACAAAGTCAGAACTGAATTATTCAAAGGAACTTTTTTTAATAAATTACCGTATTTATGGAACAACTTGCCTGATAAACTTAGTACTACTAATTTAAGGCAATCATTATTTAAAAAACAATGTATTGAGCTCTATAAAAAGAAGAGCTTTGACCCTGACCGCCCGCATGTCACTTAGATGCAGTGATTGATGTAATAATTATTTATTGACTAGAATAATTTAGGATATGACATATTAGGAAACATAAATTTTACATTTAAGGCATAATTTTAATGTATTTTTTTTCTTTGTTTAAGTGTCTATAAGTAATGTTTGGGTGGACTAGCTCGAATGGTTCTTATGTTCCCTTCTAGTCCTTCCCCACTGCAATCACTTTTCTTTTCTTGTTAGGATGTAGTTAATTGAACATTTCTTATGTAAATTGATTAAGTTTTCTTATACAGTGTATGTTCTATGTTTAGATAATGCAGTGAAAATGGATTAAATTAAAAAATTAAACTAAGCAAAATTGTAAATGAACAATCAGTGCAGATTCTTCCTTCACCGCTGACTTGATTTCACTCTCTGTAGCTCTAGACTTGCAGCAGTGTGGAATTTCAACCCAAGGAGCTGTGGCTTTCCAGTCGGTGCTAACCTACAACACGACACTGGCAGTTCTTGACCTCAGACTCAATCCACTTATTGGTGAGTTACTGTGTTCCTAAGTAAGATAATAAACGTGTGTAAACCCAACTGACTGTGATCACATGTTTCTATTCGCTGCATTTTTAAAAGTTGTTTTAGATGGCTTGCATTCGACTGTACTTAGGGTCTGTTTACACGAGACTGGATTGAGTTTCGATCCAGAATGAAATCGCTCCAATTCCTTTAAAGGTCAAATGAACCAAATCTAGAAATTTTTTCTTCATCCATTTTAAAGCGACGAAGTGTTAAACAAAACCTTTAGAAGGAAACTTGTGCTGAAATATTCTTTCTGAGCTGTAAAAAGGAGTAAAAAAATGTAAAAGTACGAAGACAGCCGATGGTTTCACGAAAACGTTTTCAAAATGGCCGCGTAGTTTAATGGAAGGCACGGAGCTGAGACTTTGCTTTGTGACGTCAATGTTGTCTTAAACATTTCTGCGTTTCTGTAGCTAGGCATTTGAGTGCACAGACTCCAAAATTTTAGTAAAATCATTACAGATCGAGTTTGCACAGGGTTCTTTATCCGGATCAAAACTTTCATTACAGATTCTATTCTGGAAACATGTAAATGGAGATTGAAGTTCCTTCCAGAACGAGACCAAACTCATCCCTAGAGTCTTTGGTCAGTGGAGTGCTGCATAGCGCATGCTTACCTTGAGGTACAAATCCAAGATGGCGACCTCACAAATATGTGCTGACCTGAAGCAATGCAGATTCGCCATTTTCGATTCCACCATTAGGGCTTAGCATTTGAAAATCCTTGGTGAGTGAAAAAAGCTCACCTGACCTAAGCGGTTAGCAACACCTAAAAGGATGCTACTGCTCAAATATTCTCTCCTGGGGAAGGGGATACTCCCTATATTGGTATAATAGGAGTGCTCGTATTTGTTTTGTTTTCTGAAGGCGGCGTGGTTGGCGTAGTGGTGAGATCTCTGCCTTCAAACCACAAGGCTGAGCCGGGTGTTGAACATTTGTGTGACCTTCTTTTCCACCAAAGTTGACTCAGCTTTCCATCTTTCCGAGGTCAGTAAAATGAGTACCAGCTTCTGCTGGGGGCTAAACTGTGACGGATTTGTGTCGAGTCCAGGGGGAGTCAATGACTTTCATCCACTTAACACTACAGAAACCAGAGATAAGCACCGGCTCCACTGGGCCACTTAGGCTCGTAAAAGGATTTAGCTTTTAGCTTTTTTTTAGCTGAACTAAGTGACACTGCTGCATGCCAAAACGAATCGCAACGTGTACAAACATAATAGAACTCCTTTTGCATTGGTTGAAAGATAATAGGCATAATGTACAAGTACGTTCTACCCTGCAGTAACCAGGAAAAAAGGAAACAAATAGTTTTACAGAAATAGTTTTAATAAGAAACCACGCTAAAAACATTGTTCAACAAGGACAAAATTTACCATGGATTCTAATTAGCATGTTTCAATGCTTTTCAGATCCCGATATAATGATTGCTATTATGGAACAGATTGTGATCAATTCAGGAGGCGATCAAGATAATGAGGTATTTTTACTTATATTTCCAGAATTACAGTCTGTCCTTTTATGGGAGCCCAGATGAGTTACAAGTTTTTAAAAGAGCTGATTAGTATTAACCCATACAAAGTTAATATTTAATTTTTAACCCCTGATTTTTATTCCAACCTTACAGAAACTGATTTAAGCTGTAATATTGAGAGTAACAATTTTTTTCCTTGGAAAATCTGATCAGTGTTTTATAAGTACCACAAACGTTTCCATATAGAGGAAATTGGTGTGTAAATTTTGGCTTAACCCATGGTTAAGTTTTAAAATCAACCTTTGAACAACCCTACCCGGGAGATCAAATATTTAAGCTAGGTCATCGAACGAGAGACTGGAAAGAGCAGTAGGACACGTGCATGGCACCCTTTCTCTCAACTCCTGCTTCCTTTTGCGCGCCCAGTTGAACAACATCGAGAACTATGAATTGGAACATCTGTATGCATTAGGCAGCGCCCCGCTGACCAAACAATCGAAGGCTCCGGGAATGAGACTGGTCTTATTCCGGAATGAACTTCAATCTCTGTTTACATGATTCCGGAATAGAATCTCGCACTGGAACGAAAGTTTCGAGCCGGAACAAAAGCCCTGTGCGAACTCGATCCGGAATGACTTCACTTTCGTTCCGGAGTCATGTAAACACTGTGCACTTAAATGCAGAGCTTCAAGAATGGGAATGAAGAAATTGGAGCGAGTTCATTCCGGATTGAAACTCTATCCAGTATCATGTAAACACACCCTAACTGAGTAAGGTTTTGCACATCTACTGGCCCAATCTAATGAAGATTTTGTGTATCTTAGTATCCATGGCTTCTTGTTGAGGAACCCAAACCTGGTCGAATACGGCAGCTTAAGAAAGGAGCACCATTAAGGAGCAACCGATCAAGAACTGTGTCAACTGCATACAGCAGAAGATCTGCCAAGTAAGCATCTGTTTTGTTCGAGAAGATAAATCAGGTTCGCTCTCTGTCCAACTTTGTCCACATTGTCCTTAATATTTAATATATACCGTTGTGGTATAAGTATAGGTGTCTGTACCATAGAAAGTGGGAATTGACTATAAAAAGCAACTAGTTTAAATTGCGCCATGTAACATAATTCATATAAACTCTGCAACTATAGGTCAAAACAAAAAACTTTTGCATAAATGGAAATATAACTGTTAAACAATTTAGACTAAGATATTTACAATTTATTAGTGCTAGAATACTCAATCTCAAATATACAGTTATTTCCATTTATACAAAAGTTTTTTTTTTTTGACCTAACGCCCGTTATATTTAAATTGCGAATTATCCATTAAAGTTTAACCTTGAAAATGGAGTCATGTCTGACTCCGAAACGTCGGATATTGCTGTTAGTAGATAGATTATGTCAATATAATACTCGACTTGCCAGCAAGAGGTCATACTATCTTCCAAAATCAAGAGCCAATAACGGAAAATTCAACATTTGCTTCCTTGGTGTTAAAATCTAGAATTCAGTTCAAGATGTTTTTAAATCTAAGTCCCGCAATTCCTTTCAAAGATTTGTAACAGATTGCATTCTTGATGATTTTGTCATTTTCTTCTCTTTTTTGAAATTTTGCCGTTTTAGTTCCCCTTTCATGTTTCATTTTTCATGCTTTTTTGATGCACACTCCTACAACAACCATTTCAAATCCCAAACTTTACTCACTTGGCCAAATTCAGTTGACGCGACTAGTTTCTACTATTTTCAAGTGCCTTGTGCTCCTTCCAATGTTTTTAACTTTACTACACTCTTTAATGTAGATAATGTCTCAAGAGCGCAATACATTGTTGTTGTTGTTTGTTTGTTACTATCCATGCATAATATTGGAGCACAGCGCCACAGGTAGGAGTCGATTTTTGATGAGGGAGGAAAACCAGACTACCCAAAGAAAAACCTTCAGAGTCAGATTGCGGAGTAAACTACTATGCAGAGTAAACCTAATGTGTCTCTTGAGAAAAGAACAAGTTATACTGACTCGGATGGAGGAGGATTTGGGCCCATGGGTATCTCAGGGTTGTCAAGGTCCTGGAAAATCCTGGAAAGTCCTGGAATTGGGGGAAAAAATTCCAGGCCCTGGAAAGTCCTTGAATTCGGGTCGTGGTGCTTGAAAATCCTGGATGGGCAAAACGTTTCTTTCCTACTTCTAAAATTAATAAAAATAAGCTGTTTGTTAAAATATATTTGATGCGGTAGCGTTGTTGAAAACAAAAACCGCGACTTAGGAAGGCTTGATTTTTGTCCAGAAACAAATCTTGTAAAGCTTGTTGATATAGTATGTGTATTGTTGGACTGACTTTTTTTTTTAAAAATGTGTAAAGCATTCAAGTTTTATTTGATAGAGACAGTCCTGGATTTGCTTTAGAAGGTCCTGGAAAAGTTCTTGAATTTCACATTCAGTAAATAGTGGTAACCCTGATTGACCGCGAACACAAAAACAGTTTCCTCTGGATAGTGTGTTGTAGGGATTTTTTAGAATGCAACTACAGTACATCGTGCTAACACTGCAGCCTAAGGTCCCACACTTGATGTGTAGTGACTGAGGTTAAAGAGACCTGCATTAGTAGGTCCGCCGTGGGAATATAAACCTTGTATCTTTTTGAGTGCGTGGCTATGTGCTGACGAGCTCTGATGAGAGTAAATAGCTGTTCACTGCTACCACTTCCTTGGTACCTAGATTGCGCATGCGTAGTTGCAGAGTTTAATAATATAACAAATAAATTCCATGTTGGCGTGCGTCTGTTCAGTAAAGGCCGTGTTACACGAGTCAACTTGCAACGACGGTTTTCCGCCCAATAATGTTGCGTGTTGTGTTGTGTTGTGTTGTGTTGTGTTGTGAGTTTTTGAAACCAATTCAAAAACTCGCAACATATTGTGCGAGCCCAGTGTTGCGCAGAAAATCGTCCGCGGTGACATGTTACACGAGGATCGATTTTCAACGATAAGATGTTGCGCGAAAAATCGTCGTTGCAAGTTGACTCATGTAACACGGCCTTAATAGATCATAGGTGTGGTAAAAACAAAAAAGTGGCAGCCGAGTGTGTCACTGATGTTCTTACCACAGTTTGACGTTCTCTATGATCTATTGCTGAACAGACGCACAAAAACATGGAATCTATTTGTTTTATGTAATAAAAAACAAAAAAAAAAATTGTAATTGTGATGTCAATTATGCATGTGTCCTCTAATAGATCATGGGCGAGAACCAATCAGAATGGGAGAATAACTTGGGTTATTATATAACATGTGATCTGCTGGCATATAGATACGCTGATGCCTGGACATTTCTATAATTGTACACTTGGGAGGAAAAGGAAACGAAGAGACATATCACATGACAGACACACACACATAAATACACATGTCTCCGAGGGCCTACGGTTTAACGTCCTTATCCGAGAAGACGTGAAGGTCTAACCATTTGCAGATG
>JAODFW020294344.1:0-12325 GCA_027575235.2 Palythoa mutuki | reverse complement strand
GGGGAGGGGGGGTCCTAACGTTTTAAATATGTTGTTTATAATATTGAGCTTGTAAAGTGACACCTTAATATCTAAAGTATTTTCTTAGAAGCTGTATAAAAGCCGATTAAAAATTAGGTTAAATCGCCAAGAACTGAAGGCAACAGAACTGTTTTAACTCTGTTTCATGTGGCCCATGTTATCTCTAACTCTATACTACATCTGCATAACAGATGTAACTCCACAAATGGTGCCTCCGGGAAAACGGTTTAGAAAATTTGCCGTGCGCAACTAATAGGATCTTAACCTTTTCTTCTGAATTAAGGTTTTTTGAATACACACTGTTTTATAACAACCAGTGAGTGTTGCCAAGGCTCATTGTTTATATTTTTTAATATTTTCAATTGACGACTTCAGCCTCAATTAGTATTAATTTGTTTTTGTTTCTGTGAGCGTTTTCGTTGAAGGAAATAAAACAGAAATGAAGCATTGGAAAGCGAAACGCACGGCACCTCACATGTGTTGTACGGTTGTACTTAAAAGCGAATATCTTCATTTGTCGAATCCTCTTTGGGGCTCGCGGATTACAGTGAATCTTTTGTGTTTTATGCTGTGTTGCTAAGATACAAGTTTCAGTTAAATCTTTTTCAGAAACATTTTCTTAGTTATCGAGTCTCAGCCGGAACTTGTTCTTAAAATTGTTCTTAAATTCCAAAACATAATCAGTACAACAGGTCCTGATGAAGATTTAATCCTGACTTTAGTTTTGCTTTTTAGTTCTTTGCTTTATCAGTACAGGAAGGATAAAGAGTGCGTCAGTACATTTGGAATCACCCTGTACTTGGCCGAATCACTAGCTTCTGTATGACTACTTATCCCCCAAAAAAGGTAGCAGTTTTTATTGAAAGGTGAAAAAGTTATAAAGCTAATCTATACCAAATGTCTTAAATAATTTCTCTACCTTCGATATTCAAGTCATCAATCCGTATCTGCTTCTAATTAGATCATGTGTTAGGTTGATTTTGGTAAGGCTGTACATGCTGTTTTTAAGAACCAGTAAATTTTGCCGAGCCTTAGTGTTCTCATTTTTTGGCGACTTCAGGCCCAATTTGTTCTTATTTTTTTATTTTTGTGAGCAGTTTTACTAGTATTTAGATATAACAAAATGTTTCGCACCACACATACATTAACATCAAAAAATTTCGGACAGAAATATTTCGGACAATTTATTTCGAGACAAATTAATTTCGGTCGCCTTTTTGTGAATTTCGGACAAAGTTCGGACAAAAATTTCGGACAGTTTTTGCAGCAAACACAACTTTATTAAAAACATGTTCCGAAGGCAATTACAAACGTTTCTGTATGCAGTATGATATCGTTTGTCTCAATGTAAAACGTAGAAAACAAATTCAAACAGAATAATAATTTCATTCACATCTAGTACGGGTCCATTTAGTTCATTTTCAGGAAGTTGACTGGTTAAACAAGTTGACCATTGGCATTAGAAAATCGTTAAGATTGAGGATGCGAAACGACAAATTCTTTGCCTATCAAAGGAACCACGAAACTATGATGCTATGGAAGAGGCCTCGTTACACGCTGAAAAAGAGATTTTCGTATAGCATCAAACTGTGAGGAAACATAAACAAACTGTTACTCTCCTTAAAATGAAAATCAATGGTCTACATCCTAGTGAAAAAAATTTTGGATGCTAAAAATTTTCGGACAGATTAATATATCGGACAAAAATTTTGTACGAAAATAAATTTCTCCGAAAGTTTTTGATGTTAATGTATATTGCGTGCACGTTATAGTAATTTTTTTGTTTTTTATGCTGTTTTGCTAAGTCAAACTACAAGTTTCAGTCAGACAAGTGTTTACCGGATGAAAAATTTTCCTATTTATCAGGCCTCAGCCCGAGCTTGTTCTTAGGCCCGGCCCAAACGTCGAACTTCACATATGGCGAACTTATAATACCAATGAAGAACAAACAGTTGTCAGAAAAAATTGGTATATGCCCTGAGCGGGATTCGAACCCACGTCTCCCTGTATTCTAGTCAGGAGTGTTAACCACTACACCGTCAGGGACCACAACACTGGCAACGTAGCAGTTTCACAAGTTGGTTCATGCGTGAGGATTCCCGGATTCCCCAATTTTTCTGAAATGCAAGTACGGCCTAATACTACTGTAGTGTGTTTCACCACATGTAAAGCTCAGATCAATTAAATAATACCAAATTGAGGATATATGAAACAAAAGTGCAGCTCCGCCCAAGCCCTGCTACGTTGCCAGCGTGCATGGTGGTCGCTGATGGTGTAGTGGTTTGCACGAGAATTTGTAATTGAAATTTTGATTATAGAGTTTTGGTGAAGAGCCCAATCGACCTAGCCATAAAGATACAATAATGGAAATCTCTGCTGTGATGGCGGTTTGTGGATAACTGATCCTGAGAACCTTTGCTTTGAAACCTTGTAAATTGTTTAAGAATCCATATCAAAAAATAGAAAGGGTGCTTCAAAAGATATCCAAGAATCTCGAAGTCAGTTTTTCAACCTATTTCTTTGTGTTGGTGTATGATAATGATAAAACAGTCTTTCTCATTGCTGATATAAACCTAACTTAAAAATCCACATGCAGTTCACAGTCAATTTGCAACTAGAATTTAAATGGATAGAAGATTAGACGTTCTTCAGGTCGATGATATATTACATCAAAACACGACTATACCTACAAAATAGAATAATGAAAACACCAGTGTATATACGTTTCTTCGGCCTCTTGTCAATACTGTGCTGTGGAGAACTGTTTATAAACAACCTGATATGCTGCACTCATCTGAACATCGTGCAGGGATGTGCTGGAAGTATTTATTTTTGTCGAACGTTTCTCAATCCGCAAAATGTCTTATTAATGGGTGAAATATCTTATTGTAGATTGTACAGGAAACAGGATGGGAAAGGAAAATGAAAATTGACTTTTTTGCTATTGTAATTACTAACGTAGGCGTGCCGTACAAATGCTATTATTGAATTTCCACCTCATAGTCGACTCTGAATCGAAATTTGTAGTTACCAAGGCTTTGTATAGTTCTTTATCTCTTAGTTTATTGGCGCAGGATTTTCATTAGTTGTTATCTCGGATACTCATAAAACGCGGAACACACTCGGCAACAGAGATCTTTGGTTTCGGAACGGCGGCGGAATTCCCAGAAATCCGAGATGATCTCTTGAGAAAACATTGTTAATGGATAATAGTCAGATTTATCGAATGTATGTACGTAGTCTGGCATTTACTATTATTAGAAATCCGGTTCTTTTCTGAAATCAAATCACGACTGCGGATTCAGTACAGAAATAGGAGAAGATCTCTTGAGAAAACATTGTTAATGGATCGGATAATCGGCTTTATCAAAAGCAACGTTTTTTTCAAACAGTCGCACAAGGGTGCACCAGAAAGAGAACGAGATCGAACACGTTCCTAGACTACGTGTTTATAGTTGGAATGTTCAGTCTCTTTGATAGACTATAAATGTGTTGTCATGGAAACATGTCGTCTGACCCTGCTAATCAGTTTTTGTTTTTGAGATATTTTCCAGCACCCCTCCCCCCTAGGTCTTTTTCCATCCCCTCCTCGCTCATTGATTTTTGCCAAAAGTAAGAAATTATGTGTGGATGAAAATATAGTGCTTGTTTTCTATTTTTATTTAACATTACTATTATTTGTTACTATTCACCCGAACAAGACTTTTTTTTCATTATTTTTGGACGGTGTAAATGCCATGAACATCGCACAAATTGTTTTGCTTCTTAGCTTTTCTTATTGTGTCATTTTGTTCGCAGCTATCAACATGCTAATACAATACTCTTTCATACTTATTTCTCGAGATGCGCCTTACTCTTCAATAGCCACTCAAATGGTAGTCCACTCTCATATAAAGGCGGCTAAGAAATGGTCGTGATTAGTATGAACTAAATTCTAATGATTGACAGAGGAACACTTGGAGTTTATTATTACTAAAAACCCTTCTCCAACCTCCTCTCCAATTCCAATCTCCCTGTTATAATTATTCAAGAAAGCTAACTTCGAATTCAGTTTATCAATTAGCTCGTTACTGGTGATCAGTTTGTTCAAAGAAAGCAGTGAAGACACCTTTGCTGAGTGACAACAAAAAGGGATGTTTACGCAAAAGGTACAATCTATAAATTGATCATGAAAACAACTCCAGTGCATGGTCCGGTATTAAACTGAATAATAACAAAATTGTTGTTATTTTTGTTTATAAATGATCAATGCCAAATATTGGTTTAATTTATTTGGCTTATTTTTTAAGTTTTTATCTTATTTCTTTTTTATATTTCTGCATTTTTGTACTTAGCTGTCAAATATAGTTCTCAAATCTTATTAACAATATACCATGAGTTAACACTGCGTGGCACTTTGCCTGTCAAATGGGATCGGTAACTGAAGGAACTGCCCAGGGCGGGACGTCTCCTCCCCCTTCCTGCAAATTGAACTACAACATGCACACAACCTTGATCCTTCTCTCTCTAACCGTGTTTTCAAAACAGGAAAAATCGATAATTTCTCTTTTTCACTTTGCTTTTCAAAATGATTTTTACCTTTTCAGGTTTGCTTTGTCCAATGATGCTAAGCAAAACACGAAGGTCTTTTATAGAAAATCTGTAACAATAAGTTTTGTCAGTCGGAATTTTTTGTATACTTCTACAGTTATAGAACTCAGCATTAATTAACTATGTTGAAAAACACAGTTTGTGCTTTCTGGTATCATTTTATTGTCAAGAACTGAGTTGTTTTTGTTACAATTCTGAAACAGAAGAGAATAAAACACGCGTTTACTATAGATGAGTATGTCATAAATAGTATTACTACTGGTTTTTGAAGAAAGGTTGACTCGCTCTCGCTTTGTCATGACATGCTCAACATTTCTATAAGATAGAACAACTTTATAAGAACAACGTCAACCGGCTAAAACAGGTCAAAATTTAACAATAATAAAAACAAGTTTAAGCTTAGGGTCGATATCTAGGAAAACGTTTCTGGTAAAAAATCGTCTAAAACTTGCGATTTAACTTAGCAAGTGTACAGCATAAAACATAAAAGATTTATTATAATTTGATACCTAAATACTGCTCAACAAATAATGAAGATACACTGTGCAGTAGTTCGCATCTAAATTTAGTCGTACAATACATGTGTGGTGCAAGGCGTCTCGTCTTCCGATGTTTTATTTCTCTCGTTTTTTCTTTTCATAAACTGCTTACAGAAGGTAGAGTCGCCAGAAAATTATGGGTCTCGTCAAAATTTACTGGTTCTTATAAAAAAAAGCTACGCAATCGTTTACCTTCTCAATTAGTGAATTAGATAAACTATATAAACTTACCTGTATTATTCAGTGTAGCTTTCAAGTTCTGCCTAATTCGTGTCGTTTCGTTTACTCACATTGAAAACAGTCTTCATTTTATACGTGAAACAGTCAAAGCTCGATTTTAAAATACGTCTTAACTGTTTTCGTCAAGCAATTATCTGTTTGCCCCCAGCTGATGAAATATGCTAAACCATTTAAAGGCGTCGAGACTTTAATGAATTTACCAGAAAAATAAGCTATACTTTGATCAAACACGAACAACATGCATTATTCGGAAAAGTTATAGCGTTAATGACAATGAACAATGGAGTTGAAGAACGGATGAGCACTTTCATCTAATTTCATTAGGGTTTATAGTCACCTAGTGCAATGTTTTGAACTATAGTATAGCTAGGAGACACACAGCAGTGTGTTGACAACTATTCAACTGCTACCGGCTAATTCAGTAGACAAATAAAAAAGGAAAAAATGAGTACAAGAAAGCAGATGAAATTGTATTTAAAATCAAGTTTCCATGCAAACTAAGGAAAGTGACTTCTATTAACGCTAACCGCCAACGAGTTGTTGATTTGCAAAGGAAGCGCTGTTCTCACAATTATTCAAACATTCATCAGAATCAATCTTCCCTACTCCCCGAGATCACCCAAAACAAAGATGTTGAACGCTAACACATTAAATGAAATGTCGAATTTTTAGTTATTCTAGTTCAAGAATCAAGACATTTTTAGATACCAAGTATAGAGTAGCAAACACGGGCAACAAGCGGATTCCGAAGAGGTACTTGGAAATAGAAACTAAAACACTAATGAGAATATGAAGACAAGATCTTAAGAAGAATGTTGGTTATTGAATTGAGATCCCAGTTTATTGCTAAAAGAAGTATTGTTACCTTAATGCCAATGCACTTTCCGAAAAAATCCATGTCTCCTGTTGTCGTTCCACGTTTGGAATCTCATGTGGTGAGTTTATGTTGGCTGGGTGTAGTATAGCAAAACAATCATCAAGAGAATGAATAACAGCCACAAGGGGCATCACACGTAATGCAATCGAGTCGTGGGCGTCTGAAATCTCCACTTAAGTCTTTCTTTATTTTCCTTTTTCAAGAATTTAGCAAATCTAAATGGTAATCCGCTACACTTGCGACTGTCCAGTTAGCTTACTGATTACCGTTTTCTGGCAAGGTTTCTGCTACTTTCCTTTGAAGGATATTGAACAGTAGGTGTCTAGGTATTACCTTACTTGTCAATTCCAAACAGTTAACGTCGTCAAGCCACAACAAGAAACTGAACAGCACGGGGCAGCGACAACTCAAAGGTCCCATGGTGATTACATCATTTGTGTTCTTTGGAAACATCTTAAACCATTATCTACATAGTGAGTGTGTTGGGTAGCAACTATCACATTCTTTCAATTATGTTTTAAGGGATGAAAAAAACAAACTTATTGGTGTAAATCTGGAGAATTGTCAATAAAATTTTTCTCAGTCAGTGCTCGAAAAGGAGAAGGCTGATGTGCAGCAATCAACAGCTATTAAAATTGTGTGTTTTTTAGTATTTCTTTGTGTGTATAAAGTTCGAGATATCATATAGCTGAAAGGTATGTTCAAGACGTCCTTACCCGATCATATGTCTGATGAGTTTATCATAAACAGATATTGCAGGGAGCTGTACAATGTTGAGAAACAAAAAATTAAATGCAATTACACAGTGCATCACAAAAAAAAATCGGCATAAAAAGTCCAAGGTTTTGACAAAAGATATCTTGATCGCTTTTCATATTCATTTCCAACTGAGCGGATGTTGTGGAGCTTTTGCAGAAATGTAATTTTCGAGTTTTATATTTTGGTGCCGGCCATGGAACACAATCTTTCCCACATTTCTTTTTTTTTTATTTGTTTTTAAAAATACTAGCCACGAGAAGTTGCGTGAAAGAACTGCAGACAAGCAAAGACAATTTAAAAGCTTGTATTGATAAAGCAACAACTGTCGTTCCTAAAATGTCCGCTAATGAGATGAACTGATTAAATAAATGCTAAATTATCTATTTATAAAGTACAAAACATTAAATCGATTTGTCGGAAAGCTTGACACCTGCCCCGAGTGAAGTACTAAATATTTGATCATCTCACCCTCAGAAACCTATTTTCCTTAAATCCAAGAAGATTATAATTTTGTTTTCACCGTAAATCTGTAAATTGTGTAGGTTCTATCTTGCCAAGAGAGACACCGTGCAGCGAGGTATTAAATGATAACCTGCTGGAAAGATTTGCAAAACGACGTGACATGATTTACATATCGCGAATATTTTCCTTGCTTGAGTCGTTATCTTTTGCATTATAAAAGATTTATAATGAAACGAGAGTGGAAACCGCTTTTACCGCGCAGTGCTTTAATTTCAGAGCTTAAGAAATATGTTTGCTTTGAAAGTAAAACTAAAACTAACGTTCAAAACATGGTTACGAAAGTGGACGTAAAATTTACCAAAGCAACTTCGGAGCTGAAGCAATACCAGGTTTTGGTGGCTACTCGTTGCGTAGCGAGTTAGTAGCGTAAACAAACTTCAGTGAAGTAAATTTAATAGCATGCATGTTACTATTGCAAAATCCAGACTTCTTTCACTTAAGCCATGTTTAGTACCATTTTCTAAGTAACACCGCATTGGTCGCGCGTGATTAGTATGAACTAAATTCAAATGATTGAGGAACACTTGAAGTTTATTATCATTATAAACCCGATATTTGCAGAATACTCGATTAGCATCCTGCGAGATTCAGACAACCGTATAAGAAAATTTCAAACACATTCTAGATATCTTGCACACTGAGAGTTTTAGTTAGATTTGAAATCAAAAAATACTCACGAGAAGTTATAGAAAGGTTTGTTTCGATCGAAATAGAGAGAAACTGTCCGATAGGAGTGTGTGAGAGAGAAAATGAGACCAAAGAAGACCCCTGCAGAGCATGTATAAAGCTGAATCATTGTCTGTGGAAGCCGATTCGTTTTAACAAATATTGATTTAACAGGCGCTTGAGGTACTTGACGTCGTAATTATCTTACCTGGTGTTTTTAAAACTTTATGAACTTGAGAAATGCAGGAAGAGGCTGGTCACCAAAATTCCATTGACTTGCGGTCGAAATTGTTTCTTGTCGGGCGATCGAATTGGCACAAGCTACTCCGATCTGATTTCAATTAGTTTCGCATTTTAAAGTATTTGACCTTTCATGCCCCACTCTTGACCCATAAATCCACATTTATATAGGCAACGATAACGCAGTGTACCAAGTATTATATTTTAACTTGTGTAGTTGATGTTTCTTATTTGTGGTATTTCAAGAACCTGTAATCGCGAAAATTGGAAAAAACGGTTTTGAGCAGATGCCAGATGTTTCATAGACCTTTGCACCAAAGCTCATTAGAAAACTTTTCAACATTTGACTTTTTTTTCTCCTATTAATATTTTCGCAAGTCTGCCTGTCCGACTAACTGTCTATCTCAATGTCTCTGCTGTCTGTATATTCATCTGTCTGTCTGTCTGTCTGTCTGTCAGTCTATGTTTGTATTTGTGTTAACCGGTCTGTCTGTCTGTCTTTTTATCTATCCGTCCTTTTGGTTGATACCAGCGTGAGAATTCATCCTCATTTTACAAAATAGACTTTGTTCCTTTATAATGAAACAGGCAAGATCGAAAACTCTAAGTTCTGAATTGTGCAAACCGTGCGACTGACGATTTTGTGTAGAACGGAGTTTAGTAACTTTAGTACGTTTATACTCGACACTGCCCGGCGGCCTCTCAACTAACAGGGACAGTTTTACTAGTACTGTTCAAAAGCTATTAGGTTTTTTCACCAACCATAACTTTTTTCATAAAATGTATATGCAAAATTAATTTACTCTTTGTTGAAAATCTCCGTTTTAATATGATTTTGGTCACTGATTAAATTTAAAATTTTTTCAAACAGAAGATAATGTTGCTGTGAAAACCTGAAACGAAGGATGAGAAAAACCTATAAGTTGCTTGTTTATATATGCAATGTTTTCCCGTTCAGGTATTTCGGCATATTTTTGTTTTTCACCATGTATGGTACTTTCTTGATGTTCCGCCTTAGGTTGTCGGTATTTTAGAATTAAACCGCGAGTTTCGTCAACGGCACTTTTTTATGCATGAGGCCGCTTTTTACAATGTCCTCGATATCATATTAATATATGGACTTTATAATTCACAGTTTGGTTTTCAAGATCTCTGTTAATTTCAAAGCTAGTATTCTTATATAGTGTTTGCTCTTTCGTTTATCTTGTTGTCATTTAGTCAAGATCTGAACTCACTACGCTGCTGTGTTTCAGTGAGATTGCAAGTTTTAAAAACTAATAAGACTTTTTTATTTACAGGTAGAGAGAATCGCTTTAGCCGGTTAAGGAAGTTAGTCTGATATCTCGAGACACTTCTCAGCTTGAATGCAGACCGAAGTGGTATCATAAATGTTATAATGTTACACTATAGTCATCAGTAATGTGTACATAATCAGTTCGAATTTCAGTGACGAATATATTCGCAACAACACGTTAGTTCTCATAATACGACTACGGGTTTAAGCTTTTAGTTTATTATAAAGTATATAATTTCCGGTACTCAACTTCAGTTTACAAAACAACATGCCAGCAAGCATTTTATAAAAACAGATTTCTCTGTGTTTGACAATTCCCACAACATTCATATTTTGATACATTGAATACATACGGTTTAACACTTTTAAATATGAAATCAATTCGTTTGCCATTTCTAAACAAGCTTGCTACATAAGTTATTCTCCTCTCGAGGAAAATCGGTGCCTTTTAGAATCGATATATCCAATTACTCTGATACCGGCTATCGTTGAAAATTGATCAGCGAAAACTAAAATTATTCGTAATCTAGTGGTGTATATGTTGCAACACTAAGGCAAGGTGATATTTTTAAATATCAACCACTGATATACTTACCTTATTTTTTCCTTGAACTGCTGTAGAACGATGCCTCTAATGGGAACACAAACTTTACGTTTATCGATTATTTCTCTTGTATGATCGCGTGTTTACATTAGAGTTTGCTACGTCCGTTACATGCCGTGCAGTTGTGGCGAATTGTACCTGAAGAAAAAACTCGGATTCAATTTCCATATGCATTGCCATTGACACAGTTTTAGTTACCTTCCTAAAGGCAAACAGAAATCAGGTTTTTTGTCTTATGTAAAACTTAACATCTTGGTTTTTGCATGAGGGAGGGAAAATATAGAAATTCAATCTAATACAGATGCTTGTTCCGTGTTCCCAGCTGGTAGTTTTGTACGTCTTATAGAAATCTATCGCATTAATGTATTGACAAAATTAAATTCTGGTTTTAAAAATGGATATTTTTATGTACAGTTGAAATGATCAGTAAAAATAAAATAATAAAGTCAGAAGTTGAAAATTGAATTACCGATTGTGTTCAAGCCGTAAACCGTTTGTTAATAAAACTTTTCCTTTCAAATTTGAATCCCTTTAGGCTATTAGTTTCTTTCAAGCATACTAATGCACTGAAAACTGATTTGAAGACTTAAAATGTTCAGAATTCAGTTAGATTACTGTCTTATCAGTCAGCGATAAAGAATTTGCATCGCGCGAGAACCAAATTTATTTGTTTCTGATTCAAATTTTGTCTTTCTGTTTCTCGATTTTTGTTGTAAGAATTTTCCTGTTCCTTCGATAGAGGAAATATAATTTAGCTTGCATATTATACGTTACCCGGCGGGCAACTGCTGTAATGATCTTTTTAAATAGCTTTTAATTTTTTATAAATTTATCAAAAGAAAAATCGTATTGAAATGAGCTACTTCAAGTCACTTGACGAGCAGGCAAAACAGCGGAGCTCAGTTGCGATTAGGGCTTTAATTCTCTAGAGCTTTAGAGATTTTAGATCTTGAATTTTATTATTACCAATTGATCGTAAACAAAATGAGATTATAGTATTTTCGGCTTCCGGAAAAGGACTCTGTATATGTCATCTTAGATTAGTGCTAAATGTCAAACGAATGGAAATATTAAAGTTTTTTAAGTAATGTTTAATTTGGTTTTGTTCAAATTTATGCATACGCATGTCTATTTTCCGCCGCTTAATGTTCGTTAACTATTTTCATCTATATCTTCACACTGATTTTAATTTTATTTCCGATAATATGCGATGTTTTAAATTATCTCTTGATAAGAAATTGTACGGATTGGAGGTTTTCTCGTTTAAACCTAAAATTAAGGGAGGAATCAAACAAAAACATCGGCTATTCAGACTTGCAGATGCCGAGATATATATATTTAACGAGATTTTAGCTTTTCATTCTACTAAAAAAACATTCATTATGTCTAGTCTTTTTGATTTTATAATATGGCTTTCATATTAACTGAATATCTAACTAATCAATTTCGAAAATATTTAGTTATTTTGGTATTTCTATCAAGTTTGACCAGCTGTCACGGCTCATTATTAACAGCACCCAGCGTAAATTAAAAAAATAAAACTCCAATATTCATCAATAAAGTGCAGAAAATTAAAAGTCATTCTAAATATCATATTTGAAACAGAGTCAGGAATGAAATTGTTTTTATTTTTTGAAAGGTCGCCAGGCTAATGTTCTTAAATATTTTGGGGACATTAGCATGAAATGTTCTTTTATATATTTATTTATGTTTTATAAGCGCAGGCCGAGTGAGTTTTCTTTAAATTAACTCCAGCTCGACACAGTAAGTGAAGGCAAACGAAGACAGGAGGCGAGCCGGTGACTTCATTTTTATCCTCGGTTAAAAATTTTACATTTTCAGTTATTTTTGTCCATTTTGAAGATATGCTGGATCCGAACTAAAACAGTTAGACACATGTTCATGCTTGTAAATGCAATTTATTATGAAATATGTTCTTTTAAATTTCAGATGTACTGATAGGTTATCATACG
>JAODFW020293356.1:0-12326 GCA_027575235.2 Palythoa mutuki | reverse complement strand
TGTAGTTTCCCTAGCAGGTCTTTTGATCTGCATGGTGTCCTGGCGATGCGCCTGAGTGCACCGGGGATGGTAAAACAATATTCTGAGTAGATTTGTAGTTTCCCTAGCAGGTCATTTTGGTGAATGAATTAAAAGTAACGAAAATATAAAACTTTAATCCCCCTAAACTTTCAAAATACCAAAAAATAACTCCCTGCCACCCCTCAAATCCGAGTCATTACAAAAAGGCTATCCCCCTCCTTAATTTGGCATTTTTATAAACTGTACCCTCCACTGTTGCCTAATTTTGAAAATCCCCCACTCATTCTAAACACTGCCCCCCTTAGCAATAAATAGCAAACAGCTGTTTATTTGAAAATGATGGTATTATGACTAATGTGTAAGACTTTAAGCTACTGTATACATTTGTGAAGACCGAGAAAAGGCTAACATAATTATTAACCACGACAATTTAATAAAAGTTATTTAAATGTGTTAAATAAATTTAAAGTGTCATTAAAATTCGCTCTTTCTAACTTCCAAAATCATAGAGTTGATCCATACAGTAATGGATGTTGAAAATTGCATTCCTGTGCATTTGATAGGATTTTATTTCGCGGGTTTACAGTTTCAATGTCGGATTCAAATTTAGCTGCAGCAATCGTTCATCTTCTGCATTTACATGATCAATGTTTTTGGATTAATCCGTGGTAACTCGTTGCATTTGTTTGTATATCTGTTACCAGTAATAAGTATTGCAGATTGTTTCTATAGTCCATAGTTGATATATTCCTTTGCATATCTGTTACCAGAAATACAAATTTTTACTTTAGTTTCATTTCGATTTGTTTCGTTAGTGAAACTATCTACTCTGTAGAATGATGTGCAAATTAATAATAATTTAAGAACAATTTTATGCTGAAGTCGTCAGAAAATTTAAAACAACCGAGCCTCATCCGAAACTCACTGGTCTTCTAAAAAACCGTGTATATGCATACGTGCACAAGTGTTAGTTTTGATTAAGCCCGGTTTCAATATAATAGCCAGGATCGCTGTAAAATTTGTTCAGCGATCCCAGCGATTGTGTGGTTTCCATGTGATCGACGAGAAAAAAAAGAGCGTCGACTAATGTAAACTATCAAAAGACTTTTATACCCCGTATACAAAGCATCGTGGACGATTTAGTCCTTGTCGGACCACCTTGTTAATATATTTTAAAATAGGTTTGCAGGACGATTCTGCATAACAATCAGGCGTTTGAAATATTCTTCAATAAATTGCCTGTGGCTCATCATTCTCCAAGTGTTATGAAAGTTCAATAAAAAGGCACAGGCTTAAAGTGATGAATTGTTAAAAGAAGCGATGTTTTTCTTTTCTTAACGATCCAATTTCATTAAATATTTGCAAAAAGATAGCTCTGTTGCTTCTTCAATACTACCCGCTTTTTTTAAGAACAACTTTATAAGAACAACAACGCTAAAATTTGCCAAAAATTACCCTCGTTGTTGTTTGAGCAGTCTTTAGGGCTCGGATTTATATGGTGAATTTTTTTAAATTACGAGTTTTGACCGTCAATTTTCTACTACAAAAATTTGACTGGGTTTTGAGCTTCAGCATGAGTTTGTTCTTAGATTGTTCTTAAATTTTGGCAAATTTATGCCTCGTTCTTATAAATTGTTCTTATAAAAAACGAAAGCGTGTAGTTCTGGTGTTAATAAATTAGATACAATGTTCTAGTTAATAACTAAAAGCATTTTTTGCCCATGTTGAATCATGGAGAATATGCAGAATCATATTTTGGGATTATGTAATGTCTAATGATGTTTGGAGCCGTTAGTTATAGTTATCTGATAACGTCGAAAAAGCTTAACTTGAAGTTGAATGTCGTAGAAAGTGGAAACTTAATAACGTTTCGAACTAAAGTCCATCTACTTACTTTATTTTGAAGAAGGATTATAGTAGCGTTGTTCTGTTTGTTTGTTCAACAGTTTTGAAATTTTGTAATCAAACAACTCTATTACTATTTATTTTTTCCCCACACTCGTCGGCGAAACACATGTATTATTCTTGTGTAGCACCGTGAATCCTTTTTGTGTGTTATATTGTATTGAATATCATATTGATTAAACAGCTTAACTAATGATGACAGTTTTAACACAAATCTTCCGCCGCAACTTGGGAATCACACTAATGTTGATCGACGTTTTCTAACACGTTTAGATCAAACTGTGGTTATGAGGCGTAAAAGGAATTGGCGGAATGTTGGAGTAAAACTCCAAGTTTTGGCATTAAATTTCACTTAACAACGCGGCTCTGGCTCGTCGTGATCCGACAGTTTCCGGAAATCTACGAAAAGCTTCAGAAATGTGTAGAAAACATTTGTTATGCATTTATGGTATTTGGAAAATCTTTGGAAAATTATGGAAATCTTCGGAAAATTTTTGGAAATCTTCGTAAGTGTTCAGACAATTTTGGAAGTACTTTAAAATAGTTTTTTAAGTAATTTCACATGTTTTGAAAATTTTCGGAAAATCACGGTCACTAATTGGCTAAAAGTGATATTTACACACGTAAAATTATCGTATTTTTACATGTGTTTAAATACGACATTTCTCAGTGGCAGAAAACCCTGCAAGAAACTCTTCTTTATATGATAAATTGCTATGATATAAAAATATAATGTATGTGTTGGTTGCACTTTAAGATGGACTATATAAATTATTCATTTTATTTTATTAAACGTTTTTCTAAACTTGTATTATAACTATTACTAATTTGTGTTTTTGACTAATTAATATTTGTGTTTTAGTAAACAAGGGTTTTCCAATTGTGTATTTAGAAAATGTCGAAAAATAGCTGTTGTAAAGATCGTTTGCCTGACATCTTTGGAATAATTTTTGAAGATTTATGGTTGCTTTGCATCACTGATGACTTTCTCTGAGTTCTCCAATTTACTTCGTCAGCAAAATCGACTTCCAGATCAGATCTGATAATTACAACTAGCTGTGATAGGTTATAGGGGTAGCTTATCGATATCGCAAATTGAGACTGATCATGTCCTATTATTATATATACCCCTGTCACACCATTTCTAAACTCTTTATGACAAATACAAATTTTGATTTCAGATTTAATCACAACACGTTGGCGCCCTTATTGATGCAATAAAAAGTAAACATATTCATTCCAAACGCCAATAAAAGGTTAAGAATATATTAAAATGGCATAAAAGTTTTAAAAATTAAAAGTTAAAACAAACGTTTTCAACTCTTTGAGTCATCTTCAGGTTCATGCAATTTTAATATATTCTAACCTTTTATTGGCATTTAGAATGAATACACATTATTATTATTATTATTATTAGTAGTAGTAGTAGTAGTAGTAGTAGTAGTAGTAGTATCATAATATTGTTATTATTATAACTGTTATTAATATTAATTATTATCATTGTTATTATTATTATTATTATTATTATTATTATCTTCTTACAATTAAAGTGTGTTGAGTGATATATTGTGTAACAGTTTGCACCGCTTTTTCTTGCAGAAGCTGACAGAGAAATGGCATCTCTCGTTGAAAAACTCGATCAGAAATTGACCTGTGCTATCTGCTTGGAACAGTACAAAGAGCCTAAAGTTTTGGCTTGTTTACATTCCTACTGCAAAAGATGCCTTCAGAAGCTGGTGAAAACTGGGAGACAATGTACCATTACATGTCCAGAATGTCGGCAGATGACCAAGGTAAGTTTGCAATCCATACTACCTTTTTGAGTACTTTTAAATCTGCTGAACATACTGATCTTCAACTGAAATATTCTTATATTTCCTTTATTTAATTAGCCCTGTGGGAGCCTACTTTTTCAGTCATTCTGGACAAGGTGCTTATTAGAAGGAAGAACCTATTTGAGACCATGGGGTTATAAATTTAGAAAAATAAGAAACTTAAAAAAATGTTACAAATTATAGTTTGTATATATCCAGCAAACTGTATAAATTATATGATTTTTGTACTCTAGAAGTACAATTTAACATTTTAAGGCATCAATATGTAAAAAATGTAGTGCCGATGTTTATAAAAAAGTAATACCAACTGCTCAACAAGTTAATAAAAATTTAGCAACTTTTGCCTCTTACAGTATAAATGTTATGCTTATTAGTTTTTGCATTTTGATATACAAAAATATCACTTCATAAAAAAAACCTACACTTGTTTTTCAGTCAGTAAAAAAATCACTGACTCACGGAGAGATTTGAACCCATGACCTTCAGGTTACTAGACTGGTGCTTTTCCAGCTGTTGACTGTGTGTTTAATCATAGGAATATTCTATGTTGATGCAGATAAGATTTGAGACCCACACACCCCTCCCAGTTGGCTCAGTAGCTCAGCTGGTAGAGCAGTGGTCAGTTAACTCGCACACCCCTCCCAGTTAGCTCAGTAGCTCAGCTAGTAGAGCAGTGGCCTAGTAACCCACACACCCCTCCCAGTTGGCTCAGTAGCTCAGCTGGTAGAGCAGCGGTCTAGTAACCCAAACACCCCTCCCAGTTAGCTCACTAGCTCAGCTGGTAGAGCAGCAGTCTAGTAGCCCACACACCCCTCCCAGTTAGCTCAGTAGCTCAGCTAGTAGAGCAGTGGCCTAGTAACCCATACACCCCTCCCAACTGGCTCAATAGCAAAGCTGGTAGAGTAGTAATCTAGTAACCCACACACCCCTCCAAGTTAGTTCAGTAGTTCAGCTAGTAATAGCAGTGGCTTAGTAACCCATACACCTGACCCACATACCCCTCCCAGTTAGTTCACTAGCTCAGCTGGTAGAGTAGCGGTCTAGTAGCCCACACATCCCTCCCAGTTAGCTCAGTAGCTCATCTGGTAAAGCAGTGGTCTAGTAACCCACACACCCCTCCCAGTTAGCTCAGTAGCTCAGCTGGTAGAGTAGTAGTCTAGTAAACCACACACCCCTCCCAGTTAGCTCAGTAGCTCATCTGGTAAAGCAGTGGTCTAGTAACCCACACACCCCTCCCAGTTGGCTCAGTAGCTCAGCTAGTAGAGCAGCGGTCTAGTAACCCAAACACCCCTCCCAGTTAGTTCACTAGCTCAGCTGGTAGAGTAGCGGTCTTGTAACCCACACACCCCTCCCAGTTAGCTCAGTAGCTCAGCTAGTAGAGCAGTGGCCTAGTAACCCACACACCCAACCCACACACCCCTCCCAGTTAGCTTAGCTGGTATAGCAGCGGTCTGGTAACCCACACACCCCTCCCAGTTGTCTCAGTAGCTCAGCTGGTAGAGCAGCAGTCTAGTAACCCACACACCCCTCCCAGTTGGCTCAGTAGCTCAGCTGATAGATCAGCAGTCTAGTAACCCACACACCCCTCCCAGTTGGCTCAGTAGCTCAGCTGGTAGAGGGGCGGTCTAGTAACCCACACACCCCTCCCAATTGGCTCAGTAGCTCAGCTGGTAGAGCAGCGGTCTAGTAACCCACATACCCCTCCCAGTTGGCTCAGTAACTCAGCTGGTAGAGCAGCGGTCTAGTAACCCACATACCCCTCCCAGTTTGCTCAGTAACTCAGCTGGTAGAGCGGCAGTCTAGTAACCCACACACCCCTCCCAGTTGGCTCAGTAGCTCAGCTGGTAGAGCAGCGGTCTAGTAACCCACACACCCCTCCTAGTTGCCTTATTAGCTCAGCTAGTAGAGCAACAGTCTAGTAACCCACACACCCCTCCCAGTTAGCTCAGTAGCTCAGCTGGTAGAGCAGCGGTCTAGTAACCCAAATTCCCACCTGAGTCAGTGAATTTTTCACAGACTCAAAAACAAGCATTGATTTCACTTTACTGTGTAATTCTCTGAGGATGATTGAAATAACACTAACTGCAGAAATAAATACATTTTTATATTTCCTATGCATTCACTGGAAAATGTGTATATATATATATATATATACATATGTAAAATGTATGTGTAATATGTATTTATTTGAAATATCACTGCATATTGATTATTAATGCAACAGGGAGGGGAATAGAGCAAAAACAAAAGTAATTGGGTTGGAGGTTAAATAAAGGTTATATGGGCTTTTTAGGTTTTTCAGACCTTAACACCTGGACATAATTATTATGTACGGGCTGGTGGCTAATTGAAGAAAATGCAGTATGTTTTCATTATTGAAAGTTGTATAGTTACTACGTGTTACTAGTAATGCAACACTTTTGAGAGGGATATCAGGGAATATGCTTCACATCTTTTGTATTCATGTATAATTATGTGTCTTGACAAGTGGCATATTTCTTAGTGTCCCAGAAGGAATTCGAAGGTACTGAAAAAACTAATTTAACTCATGCTTTGAAAATGCAGCAAATCATAACTAATTTAATTTTTCTGTTTCTCCATCAATTAAGGCTTATCCAGAGTGAAAATGCAATGAAAAATTTAGGCGTTTTTCATTTTGTTCAATACTCGCCATGTCTGTAAAACAATTTTTATTTTGTGCAAGAAATTATCACATTATTCAACAACTAGTTCAGTGTAATTTCGGACTGTATGTTCTAAGGTTTGAGCACAAATGGTAGTTGCTCGCAAAAACTGATGGGATTTCCGATTGAAATACATCCCATTGGATACTACCTGTTGCATACCGCAGAATATGCAACGGCTTTTAGGCCTTTAATTGTAGGGCATGGGATAAATAACAGTAAAAAGTGACTTTACTTATATTGATCAGTTTTTTGTTGGCATAGGGTGGGGAAATCACTTGTAAGTTATAAGTAGAAAAAAATGCTCATATAAAGAGCTATTGTTTTTTGAAATTGAGAAAGATTTGCTCATTTGAGTTTAAAAAAAATTGAAGTTAATTTTTTGATGACTAAACGATTCAAAACTAGTGCATAAAAACCATAAATGTGCACTTCCATGAATTTTTATACGGTGGCCCGTAGGTGTCACGACAACTTTTCTTTGCCGTGACATACATTCTCAATAATTTCCTTCAACTTTTATTTCATTTTGACTCAAGTTTATTTTCCCATGTCAAAACGTTTTTACAAAACTTTGTTACTCGCGACAAAACTTTTTTCCTATGACAAAACGTTTTTCCTGTGACAAAACGTTTTTCCCATGACAAAACTTTTTTACTCGTAACAAAACTTTTTTCCTGTGACAAAACTTTTTTTCCTTTGAGAATTTTTTTCCCTGTGACAAAACTTTTTCCTGTGACAAAACTTTTTTCCTATGACAAAACATTTTTTCACATGACAAAACTTCTTGTAGTGGCCAGCGGGATGATCGGGAAGAATTTTCAGAGATCAAAGATGGCGTCGTATTACCAGTGTCAGTTGAACAGAGTAAACAGTGCGCTAGTTAAAATATAATGGCTGCATTGCAGCTGTTTGTGGAAATAAGATTTGTCACGAGTAAAAAGGTTTTAACATAGGAAAATACAATTGTGTCAATATGATATAAAAGTTTACGGAAATTATTGAGAAGATATGTCAATGCAAAGAAAAGTTGCCATGAGACACCTATTAAAATGTCTGTTTATATTATAATGTAGATGTCCAGTGAAGACGTTAACACGCTACAGACCAATTTCTTTATAAACAACATTTTGGAGGTGATGGCTCTGGAGGGGACAACAGAGAAAAAACATGGCAAACGCTTAACTTGTGAAAGCTGTGACACTGATGACGAAGCTGTGACACGCTGCAAAGTTTGCTGTGTCTTTCTTTGCAAGTTTTGTACCCAGTCTCATCGCAGAATCAGAGCAACCAATGAGCATCGCCTAATGACGATTGAAGAAGTAAAGGCGGCAGGACCATCTGCACTGACCAAACCATTACTTTGTTCGAAGCACAAGCAGGAAGCCCTCAAATTGTTCTGCATTACCTGTGACATCCCTATTTGTCGTGACTGCATAATCATCGACCACAAGGATCACAGGTATGCTTTCATGGAGGGCGTTTTAAAGGAACAAAAGGAAGCGATAAAGAACTGTATTGAAAAAGGTAAGAAAAGAATATCCTCACTTACCACAGCAATTAATGGGATCGAGAAAGAAGAAATATCATTAGAAAATAAAGCTGCAACCATTAGAGGCGAAATTGACATATTCATCAGCGGTCTAACTGAGGCTGTTGAGAAGAAACGGAAAAGCCTCAAAGAAGATTTAAAAAGGACATGTGAAAGGAAAAAAAATAATCTTCAATCCCAGAAAGAGAAGCTTTCACTTCCACTTGGTACTTTTCAAAGTTGTGTAATGTTTGCCGAAGATGTTTTAAGAAAATGCGATGACACCGAAATACTTTCGTTGAAGAAACAAATTGCACAGAGTTTTGATGAGGTACATAAGAAGACAGTGTTTAATTGGCTTAATCCTCTATATGAAACACAAAACATCTCGATTATTAAATTAGTACCGAATGGACAACAAGATATTCACAGAGGCATCGCTAAAGCGGCTGCCATAATCCCATAAGGCCAGCCTACATTTAAGCTGTCGCCAAGAAAGACCCTTGGGATGAGTACAGGTATACAGGTAAAAGTGAATGGGATTAAATTTTGAAAACTCTTATTTACTTAGAAATTGTCTTTTAGGCTGATTATGGATCAACTAAACGTATATTTATTACAGAGACAATGCAGTTGAGACTTGAATTGTGTAATGTTTGAATATGGAGACAATCTAGGTAAACCAAAACTTGTCCCAGGTCATTCTCATATTTAACAATTAGTCGCCGAAGGCGACGTGATTATCGACTATTCGCCGATAATCACAGAGCCTGAGGCGACTAATTGTTTTAGTATAATTACACTTGTGACTATTCGAAAGAAAAAATAATAAAACAAAAATATGAAACGACTAAAATATTTATTTTCCAAAAAAGGCGCGCGATCACCTGACTTTGCGCACGGAGACATGCACGTGCCAGTTGTCACAACAATTAAATCAGTTCTCATCACTTCGCCCTTTTCTTTCAAAGTTCAAACCACAAGTTAGAAAGTAGATCAAAGAGCAAAAATTACAATATTTTCTCCTCTTGTGGTTGAAAAAAAAGGGATTCATAACTGAAAGTCAGTGGGAATTGTTGATGTTGATGTTAAAAGTAAAAGAGCAATTTTGGAAGCTGCCAGATGGAAGGATCGAGCTCGGATTCACACCATTTTCTACTAGGAAGTTTTCTTGCTGTTGGCTCAAGTAGCTCTGCTGATTCTGTTGCTGGAGGCTACTAGAAGCTTGAGATGCTGGATCTATAGCCATTCTGGTATCTGTTGCAGTTGTAGGAGGACAAATAGCAAGGAGATTAGACTGCTCTTCATTGCCGTGCACGAAGCTTGATAGTGCCGTGGACATTTCGTGAAACTGGCGAAGTGTTGGCCTTTCACAGTAACTCTCGATGCTACTGTCGCTTCGGTGGCCAGTCACAGCTTCAATTTTGCGGGTTTCCACATTTCTTGAGGAAAGAACGGTTACAGTTGAGGCCCGAAGTGAGTGATTTGTGTAGTAGGGAGATATCCCGGCGCGGATGCTCATGTTTTTCAACATGTTTTCGAGCGTGTTATGGCCAAGCTTTCTAGCATCAAACCACACATCGTCGGTTTCTGGGCAGAACTTTGCAGAAGGATCCTTCGGTCTCTGGAAAAGTAATTTTAGATCTGGATTTAAGTGACTGAGGTATATCTGTATCAGTGCTACAGGGCATCGAGTGGAGTTTGGCACAGCGAAAATCTTGACTGCCTTGGTGATTCTTCTTGCTTAAGACAGTTCCAGGCTCGTTCATATTGAGCTGGAAAAACTGCATCCCATTAGGAGCTGTTACAAGATGGAGCATTGACTTCTTCATCAGGATTTGATTTTCCCTGCCTCGTTTTCCAAAGTAAAGAGAAATAAACAGCCAGGCTGTTTGTAGCAGCGCTCGTGGGTCGCGTGTCGTAGTGTTGCAAAGCTCTCCTTTCTCGTACAACTTCTGGATGGCTTTGGAGCTTATCGGTTCTTTATGGACTGTTGCAGCTATTTTGCCGGAACTTGACAAATGCTTGAAGTAAGAACTAAGTGTCTTATTTGCCTCTTTGAACAAACTGTTATCGCAAATGCTGTATAACTTGTTGTGGGGGTGAGATTTTAAATGGCGGTCTAAAGCACCTCGTATCGCCAACAAACTGCTCCTTTTGAAATGACTACCGTCGGCTTTTCTGAGAGAAACATTTATTCATTTCATTGACTTCCATGTCCTCCAACTCTCTAATGAACTCGCTTTGTTGCTGGAACCACTCTGTTAATGTAAAATTGTAAACAATTTTTGTAAACATTTTCGCATTGTTGTGTTACGAACAGTTTTGCGACATGAATCGTTGCATTTTTAATATATATTATAAGTTCATACCTTTGAAAAGCTTCACACCATATTTTGTTGCATTTTTTGTCTTTTTTGGCATTGAGTTTTCTTTTAATTCATGAATTTCCGTGTCTGAAACATGGACAAATCTGGACGACATTTTTGAGCAATCTTTCAATGTTGTAGTCACCTCTAGGTAGCTATCACAGGACAAGCTGTCATTTTCAACCAATCAGAACGCAGGATTTTCGATAGTCACAAGTGTAATTATACTAAGACAGAATAGAAATTAGTGACATCAAAAGATGCAGTGGTTCCATTATCATACAAGTTACTCAAACGAAGAACTTAAGCATCGTATTGCTTTTACTGATTTCTTTAGTTTTAATATCTGATCTTGACTAAGTAAACTTTTGTCTTCACCAATAGTTGTCTCTCGCATTTCGATTCACCAACCCTTGAATCATAATATTATTGTTAGCAATCGAAATTTTTTCGCCAATGCAATCGAACTCTTTCTGTTCATAATGTTTGCAAACAAGTACAAATATGACTCTCGCTGCACGCATGCACTGGTAAATTTATTTGAAGCGAATAGACCCCGCTTCATAAGCGAACTCATACGGAGTGGTTAGCCGAGCAGACAACAATATCTTCCAATTAGAATCCTTTATTTGTTTAAATCATCACATGTGAGTTACCCTAAGAAAACTCGGATAACTATTTTAATAGCTTTTTTAACGTTCTTGAAAAAGATTGTTTGAATATTCAACTAAGGTGGTTTTCTCTTAGATCGAAAAGCGAGTTTTCGATCAGCAAATTGTCAATAAAGTAACTTTTATTAAGCCGTTTAGAAAATTAAAAGAAGCGAAGCCGATGTGAGTCTTTACATTGTGCAAACCACCCAGCCGCTTACAGTCCATGAGAAATACGGTCTGACCACAGATTAAAAAACAAATTTCTTTTGGGGGTAAAAGTCACATAAAGTGTGCACAAATTGTGAGGGAAAAAAATTACTCTGAGGTGTAGTATTCACAGAATTAATACCTGAATGTTCAGAAGAATATTGGCCGGAAAAGGTGAGTTAGAATTGTTTAAACTTTTAAAAGAAGCATTATTCTAAGTTTAAATGATGATTCATTACGGTATGAAAAATTTTGAAGTATCATGTAAATAAATGCAGCAATTTGTGTGGAACCGGGACGAACTCGTACCGGAATGAATCTTGATCTGCATTGTATCATGTAAACACCGCCAGTAATAATGGTAATGAAAATGTTTATCCATCCATACCGCCATTAATAGTTACACTTTATTTTCTTTAGTGTAGTTTATTTGCCGTAGTTACATGAGATTACTTCCAGATAAATATATATGGACATATATCACCAAAGTAATAGATAATTTGGTTGAATAGTAGAGACTAGAGTGCTTAACAATATGGCGAGGAGGCTTAACTGAAACCCCGACGTTTAAGGCCAGTGTTAACAAAGACACGCGTGGCAGTTTCCTCCAAGTGTGCGCCGGCCTTTATCTGAGCGTTAGTTCCCTACAAAAATGTATTGAATATATAATTTAAACGACATATCAATTTACACTTATATATCCCAACGTATAAGTTTAGTGTTGGTTAGTAGCATTTATTAGTTTGAGCCGGAGACTAGATATTCTTTCAATTTGTTGGTGAAAGAAGAATATGATGCAACATGTACAATAATTATTTTGAATTTCATTATTGTGTGACTTAAAGAAAAGTGGTCCCTGAAAGCTAATAGTAGGCTTTATAGTCCTTATAGTCCCGCTTCAAACGGCCACATTTCACGGCTGTGTCGAATTCAATTCAACTTATTATGGCAGAAGATCTACGCAAGTTCGAGTGTAGATTCAAATTTTTTATTTTTATTTTTATTTTTTTTTTCATTTCATTTCATTTATTTATTTCCTTTGTAGTGAATACATTTTTATTGTTAAATCTAGCCTGCAAATAGCTGCGCTAGTCTAGGCAGGCTAGATTTATTAAAACTTA
>JAODFW020292356.1:0-12328 GCA_027575235.2 Palythoa mutuki | reverse complement strand
GCTAACGCTCGAAACGTCAGCTTTTACAAATTCCCACGGCGATGATAATTTGTTTATCTACATTACTTGAAGTTTATGACAAAAAAAACTTGAAGGTTATGACGTCATCTTGATTCTCAGCGACCAATCAGAGAGCAGCGCCAAAACAATCAATTTGTTTAAAGTACGCGCAAAGGGGTATTAGAACTTGTTCAAGGATATTGTTTTTAAAACTGAAGATCTAGTGCTTCGTAATGGCTGCTACTTTTTCAGTTCCAATCGGCACAGTGGAGTCAGCGTTTTTAATAGCTATCTGCATTCTTTCCATCTTTGGCAACGTGACTGTTATTGTCACAATCTACCGAAATCCCCATCTTCACAACTCATTCAACGTCTTTATTGCTAATTTCGCCTTGGTCTGTTTGTCGAATAATATTGCTTTAATACCGAAATGGTCAATCGTGGCTAACAAGTTAATGTGTGTCTGTTTTCATGCACACTGGGCTTTTACAACAGCAGTTTGGTTATGGTCCTTTGCTTTCATGGCACTGAATCGCTATTACCGAGTGGTAAAGCCCTCTTCGTTCCCTTATATCTTCACGACACGGCGTAGTGTGAAGGCGGCAGCTGCTTCGTGGGTCGTGTTTGCTGTTTTGTCGATAGTATTCTACGCTGCGCTACTACCTATATTCGAGTTTAAACTCAAACGCAGTCACTGTCTTGCATTAATTAGTGTAACCGAACTCGTCTTGGGGAATTTACTTCTTCTGTTTATTTTTATTGCCCCTCCAAACATTATTACTTTGTTCTTTTACTTTAAAACTTCTTGGTTTATCAAGAAACAGCAGACTTCGATATGGCCAATATCATCGCGCATGGGAGAAGTTCGGATGTACGCTGAAGAAAGAAAAACTTTACGAGTTCTACTAGTTTTGCTTGTCGCAGGCCTCTGCTGTATGACGTCCTCGCTTACAATTTGGCTTTTGATAGAGGTGATGCAGGATCCACCATTTTATCTCTCATATTTGGAAGATTTTTCTACATATCTGCTTGGCGTGGTCTTCCCAATCGTTTACATCTTTGTAAGCAAACACTACAGAAATGAGCTGCTTAAACTCATCTCATGCAGATGTTGCTGCAGAAAGTCAGAAGAAACAAGGGACTGACTTTTACATCAACTTTTAGAAATAGAAAAGTTGGAAAAGAGAATGTGTTTGGTAAAGTTAGTTTTTTTTTTCTTTATAAAAAAATATAGTGTAACTATAGCTACAAGTGTGTTTCTTTCTATAGCAGTAGCAGGCAAAAGTAGGACGATTTAAATTTGTACTACAATTAAAACCTCATATCTGATAACATAATATTGATTATCATATGTATATCTCAAAAAATTAAGACAAACTTCAGCGAGTAAAATACATGTAATTGAATTCACAGAGCAGCTAGTTTATTACTGTGGAGTATTGAAAAAAGCAAATTGTTCCTATAATCGTTATATACATGCATATACCCTTTTTGAAAGGGCGAGTTAGTCAGAAAAAAAAACGGAAAGAAACTAAGATTTATTTATTTCTTGTTTCTAAATACCCTGATATACTTCAATCAGGAATAAAATACACTTAGACGTGATATTTGAGTGATTTTGAGTGATTTCTGTACGTAGGCGAGTTGACCATGGCGTGGGCAAGTCGGTTCGTGGGCGAGTTGACTTGACTGACAGGTGCAACACCAGACTCGTTTTTTGATCCAGAACTAGTATTCGTCAACTGAAGTTTTTATTTTTTGGGTTAGTAATTGTCATGTATGATGTATTTAAAATTGTTAGATCACAAAATATCTAAATTGTCAGATTGTTTCCCAAAACCTTGTTCCTATTTCGTTTTTCTTCAATAAAAGCCGCTCACAGATATTAGGATCAAATTTGAGATAGACTAATCATCGAGTTATGAGCTGAGTTGAGTCAGGAGTTGAGTTTGAGTTAAGTTTGAGTTATCGCAATAAGCCAATAAAGTCACGAATAAAGCATAAACACACTTTATGGGGTAATTCACGGTTTTCTAGAAATGATACCAGTGTCCCGAAGTCACAGTTCAGGTTTAAAAAGGACTCCGACCAACTCCGATCTGGGCGGCTGTAAAGTAAAGCATAAACATACTTTATGGGGTTATTTACGGTTTTTGAGAAATTATTTCAGCAATCAACATTTTTGGTAAAAAATGCCAGAACTGAAGTTGTTGTCGCAGACAGTTCTTTCGTCCTTATTGGTATACTTGTCAGTGCGACGTAGCGAGGAAAATGAATACACCTGAACGAATCGAATTCTACTGACAAGTTCTGGTAAGACTGCGGTTTGACAAGACAGTGACGTAAAAACTTGTCAATCAAATCCTCAATCTTACTTCTCAAAATATTTGCTGAACGGAGGCAATATATGAAATTGGATTTCGCTGCTCTTTAAATTTACATTTTTACATTTTCTTCAGGAAATGCTATCCCAATTAGCACAAAAAGAGTTCAAATCGCTCTCGTTGCATTTTTGTTTTCTTATTCTTATTGCTACAACACAGATCCTTAACTCTTAAGGTTACTGTACACTTTGAGCGGTGTTTCTAGTTTTATAATACGATATCTCGCTTGATATTTATCACAGACCAATAAACCTGTATATTACTGGGAAGCTCACAAAATTCTCTAAAAAGCTTACAAAATTCTCTAAATGAACATTCAAATTATATTGATATATTTGGTATCGTTAGGACAAACTGATGCTCTACTTTCGATTCAATTTATTCCCTTAATGAAGTCAACCGTAGCTCAGATCTTAACTTTCGCACATTAAAAATGAATTTTGAAGTCACAAAACAACATACAACGATTAACTTATTACTAATAATGCGAAAAATTAAAAACCTATTGGGTAATTTTTGGGTAATTTTTGGTCACGAATGTCGAGGACTTATTAGCACTGAGTTCTTCGATAAAACTTTCCGGTGTTTATTTCTAATCACGGTTCACGAAGATGGAGAAATGCTAGGAGAACGAACCTCACTGTCACTGTAAACTGGGATTCTGCTCTATTTGGGACTTAATTGACCATTTGGGATAACTCAAACTCAACTCAAATTTAACTCAAACTCAACTCAAACTCATCTCAGCTCATAACTCGATAAATAGCCGATCCCATCAAATTTAGGCTGAAGTCTCAAAAAATTAAGAATCATGAGCCTAGGTAAAATTTACCAGTTCTTGTAAAAAAAAGGTTGTAGAAAATCGAATGGATGTGCAAATTCTAGAGTATTTACTTATGTAAAGTCCTGGTTTAATTTTCTTTGTAAATAAATGTTGCTCATATTATTGATAAAACGGAAAAAAGTGACTTTATCCCCAATTTAATTGATTGATTGATTGATTTACATCTGTAGCTGATGTCACAAAAACACGGATGTGAGGCGTGGGGATCGTAGTACTGTTTGCTCAGCTGCTTGTTATCTTTTGAATATCAAAAAGAAGTAAAATATATCGTGTTAATAAAACTGTCAATTTCTGTTAAACTGTATAGTTTGAAGTCGAACGGTGAAATAAAGGTATAGACGTTTTTTTTTTCTATATTTAATTGAAATTCTTCGAGGCATATTATTTATGTAATTTCAAAATTGAAAACGTGTACATGTATACATGTAGTTTTGTCAGCAGCTCTTTAAGGCCAAGTTCAAACTAGCCGAATCGATTGCAATTGAGGTTGAAAGATAGAATTTGCTCATTTGTATTCGATTTGGTTCATGTGAAGAACGGCATCAGACGGAACTTAGCCCGACTTATTTTCAACTTTTTGCCAATTTTAAAAGTTAATAGGCAAACGGAGGCAGCGTTATCTCCATCATTTTTGCGGGGTTTTTTTTGCCACTGTCAACTATAGATCTCGGTAGATTTGGATATTTTTTTATCAAATAATGCGTGATTCCATTCCCAGTATTGCTTGAGTCCGTAGTTTTACCGAGGCTTACTGTCCCTAATTTTTTTGGCGACTTCTGCCTCAATTTGTTCTTATTTCTGTGAGCAGCTTTTGTTGTGTAAATAAAACGAAATAGCTATAGGAACAAAATGTTGAAGAACGAAACTGCAAGCTCGCATCCCACATGTACTGTACGACTTTCGCCTAGTTTCCATATCATCGCTCACGATCGCCTGATAGCTAAGTTTCACTGATGCGTAGGATCGCCCACGATCGCCAACGATCGCTATCAATTTCTCAAGCCTAGTTTCCATATGATCGCTCACGATCGCCGGGTTGTTGAAAATGCTGCCAGCGATTAATTATATGGAAAAACTTTTCAGCGATCAGGCGATTGTCAGCGATCGCGAAATGTGTTTCCATATAATCGCTGACGATTGCTGACCGTTGCTCACGATCGCTGAGTTAGAACATTTTCTATCTCAGTGATCGCAATTGCTGACAATCGCTGACGGTTGCCCGATCGATGAAAAGTGTTTCCATATAATCGTTGACGATCGCTGGCAGCATTTCCAACGATCCGGCGATTGTGAGCGATCATATGGAAACACTAAGCTTGAGTGTTGGATTTTTTTTTGCTTGATTTAAAGCATTTTGTAAATTAAACAATCCAATTTAATTTTACAGCGCTCTAAGATCTTAAAGTGTTTCGCGAGTTCTTCTCTACCCATATCATGTCCATTTATATGTCTTTCAATGTTTGATCTTCTGTGCTCTCGTCAATCATTTGACATGTGTTCGTCGAGACGTCCAGTTCCTCTCGCTTATTTACAACAAATCTCTATTAAAAAATCATTAACTTTAACCACACATAAATTATATTCTGTTATGACTATATAGGCATCCGTAAGTTATAAATATTTACAAAAAGTTTTAAGTCTTCAGACAAAAATTTCGTTTAATGTGTAGCGCGCTTTAGGTTGTGCAAACTTTACGTGTACTGTAACGTATATAACCGTAAAATTAACAAAAGGTAGTAAAAAATGGTACCAAACTACCTCTGTATATGTATCATATGCTTAATTTATGATGTTGATATGTTTTTATGTCTTTGATTGTGGTATGTTTATACCGATTATTTGCATGATTAGGACTGTTTCCTGTAATTGTATAAAATGTTTTTTTTTATTTTAACTACGTTATAGCTTGTTCGAAATTTTGAAGGTTTGCATACTGTGTTAGGACTTGCCATTCGAAAATCTTTGGCAAGTGAAAAACACCTTGCCTAAACTATTTGAGTTGAGCGATTTATCTAATTAGTAAGCTGTTAAGAACACCTGAAATAACAAAACTATACAAAATTTATCTATTATATTCTTTCCTCTCACTCTATACAAAAGTAAACAACATATAGTTATATTCGTAGATATAAAAACATGTAGTAATGAAATAAAAGCAACCAACGGCAAAGGCCATAAAACTAACCCATTCTTCAGATAACAAACACAATGTCTCTACATCCGAATATTGACGTTCTTGTTGAAGTTGTTTGTATATAAAGTATTTCAAATCTTTAAAGACAAAGCACACACACAAAAAAGCTAAAACCTTTTACGAGTCAAGTGGCCCATTGGAGCCGGTGCTTATCTCTGGTTTCTGTAGTGTTAAGCGGATGAGAGCCATTGACTCCACCTGGACGGGACACTAAACCATCGCAGGTTAGCCCCCAGCAGAAGCTGGTACTCATTTTATCGAGAGGATGGAAAGCTGAGTCAACTTTGGGAGAAGGTCACATAAATGTTCAACACTTGGCTGAGCGAGACGGGGTTTGAACCTGGGACCTTGTGGTTAGAAGGTAGAGATCTTACCACTGCGTCAACCACGCCGCCGTTACTTAAAGTAACTTTTAATGAATTTTCAGATGTGGTGAGTGAATTTTCGCGAGTAGGCGAGTGATTAAAATCGCTCTTCTCAGATCAATTTTGCACAAGCGCCTTCTGCAATATTAGGGAGGGCGCATTTTACATATGCGGTGAGTGATTACTTTCTCTCGCCATTACTTGTACAAAATTGATCTGAGAAGGACGATAAATTGCTCAGCTACTTGCTAAAAATCCCCCACCTCATCGGAGATTATTGTAGATGTTACTTTGAGAATTTTGTATATTAAGATTTGTGTCGTTCACATATATAACAACCACTAGCATTACTTCAGGTGTTTTTAACCGCTTACTCAATTGGAAAAATTGCTCATCTCATTAAATTAATATTTTACTAGGCGAGCTTTTTTATTCGCCGAGGATTTTCAAATTCCGGCACATCCCTATATATGGTATAGAAAACTACAAGTTGTACCACGAGACCATGTTCTGTAAAGGGCCTATCATATAGAAATACGAAGTATAATAGCCAGTTCAAGTAGAAACAATTAAAAACTAAGTGTTCACCGCGCATCTGATAAAGCCGGTTGGCTAGTTCAAGTTGTACTGCGATGTCATACAATTGCAAGTTCTAACAGTTCAACAGAGACATCCGTCACTTGGTCGGCATTCGAGCAACTTTTAGTTTATCGGCCAACTTGTCCTGGAAATAGAGTAAACAAACTTTTCGTAAGCCTTCTAGTAGTTCTTTGAATTGGTCCCATCCCAAAACACGACTGCTGAACCAAGCTGGACATTCTTGGCTTAACCCTTTAAGCCTCAAACACAAAAATGACTTACTGGTAAATTCTCCCAACTGAGCTCCATACTTTGTAATATATAAGCAGTTTGGGTGAATTTGTTTTTTCAACTTCTACTGCTAATTCCTCTTGATCAATTCCTTATTTCTCATTACCAGTTATATTGTTTTGTTTCAGTTCTGTAAGGAGAAGTTAGACGTTCACAAATCACAGTAAGGTTTTGTATTTCGGTAGCATAGACAACACGACAAGAAAGGTTTTTAAAGGCTCGCCTATGGTTTTTATTCTGGGGAGTTTCGCAAACAAATTTGAAAGTCGAAAGCTTAACTTGATTTAGAAGCTATGAGCCGGACAGAGTGGCCAAAAACGAATACCAAGACAGGAGTCCACCTCTTGATCAGAATCTCACACAGCTCTAATGATACAACTACATTGTATCAATTCGTAACGGATGCAACAGTTCTGCACTGTGGCCAGTGGTATACTGTTCCGGCCTTACCTCAACTCCACTTCCATCTGATTACTATAAAAGATATTTGCCTGCAAATGGTATAAGCCCAGCGCAAACGGTTTCAACATTCGCTTCAACATTTATTCGATTTTATAGAACGCTGATCACGAGTGTTACACGATGCTAAACAGTGGGTGGGAAAACTCATTAAACATTTGATTCGATTTGTTTCAACAAAACTGCGCGAAAAGTTTGGTATTTCGTATCAAGCCCCAACCCATTGTTTTCCGTAGACGAGGAGGCCAAACGCTTATTCGATAATGCTGAAAGACCCGCGCAAACGGCTTCAATGACATTCAACATTTTCGGGAACAAAAGAAAAGTCGAAAGACTTTTTAAACTTTTTAAATCCTTTCGACTTCGTTTCGGCATGTTTCAACATGAAAGGGGGTAGCAAACGGTTTTAACATTGTTGTTCGATAAAATTGAATGGATGTTGAAGCAAAATAATTAATGTTGAAACCGTTTGCGCCAGAACTTAAGTAAAAATCTCACTGAATGATAAATCAATCAATCGATCAATCGGCCTTGCTAATCGCCCTCCTTGCAGCCAGGGGGTGAATTACGAGGACGCGGCTCAACGAAGTCAGACCGCAAGCATTTTAAAGGCGCACTCATCACACACATACAAGGGTTACAGATACAAACACAATTGCAGCCGCTTTACGACCTGGGAGCACAGCATCACATCCAGATGGAATAAACTGGGAGTCGATTTTTACTGAGGGAGGAAAACCAGAGTACCCGGAGAAAAACCCTCGTAGTCAGATTGAGATCGACAAATCTCAGCTCACGTGCGGAGCCCGGGAGTCGAACCCGGGTCGCAGAGGTGAAAGGCGCGAGTGATGACCGCTACGGCAACCTGACTCCCCAAATGACAACAATCTTTGACTTCGACATTACTCATTCGCTGCTGGGTTAGTCCACTTGGTAAAGTGCCAGTCTGCCGATCCTGTCTGAGATTTGTCGACTATCAATCTGACTCCGAGGATTTTTCTCCGGGTACTTTGGTCTTCCTCCTTCAAAATAGACTTTCACGCCAAGCGATTATACATTCGCCTCTGGCTAGGAAGAAAGGGCAACCACTTCCTTTGAGGTTGACGTTAAATAAAGTATTTATTATATCTATTAAACATCACTGAACCTCTGGCTAGGAA
The DNA here is from genome assembly GCA_027575235.2 of Palythoa mutuki. Taxonomy (NCBI): domain Eukaryota; kingdom Metazoa; phylum Cnidaria; class Anthozoa; order Zoantharia; family Sphenopidae; genus Palythoa; species Palythoa mutuki. Next base: position 4,052 of record JAODFW020292356.1, on the reverse strand, counting down.
GAAGGGCAACCACTTCCTTTACAGTTGACGTTAAATAAAATTTAAAAAATAAAGTATTTATTAGTTACTATTTACCATAGCATCCAGTAGGTTCACGTGATAATGAATGCCACCACTTTGTTTGACTTTCTCAAGATGGCGTCTCTCGGGATCCCCAGCCACGAGAACTTCTGTTTCACCTTCGGCCTACAGGAGAAACATTCTATGTATTTTACTCCAGTTGCAAACAATGATATACTATCGATTATTTCCCGATTCCATGATTTTGTGCCGTAATGTAACAAAATAAAGTTTGTGGCCATTCCTCAGACTCGGGTGTGTTCTTAGCATGTTTTTACATTTTGGCCAATTTTCAGCCAGACGTTCTTATAAAAAAGTTCTTATATGAAAAAAGCGTGCAGACCGATATTGATCCTGTGATCGCGGCATTTCTTATATGGTTCGTGCCATACAGAGTCTAAATTTTTAGAGCCCCATTTTCGATTTTTGCTTGACGTCCATATCCGCCGAGATCAAACATGCATTTTAATGTAAGGGCATGTTTGTGTTTGTGGGTGGGTGAGTGCGGTGCATGTGTTTTTTGCATGTGTCTATAAGTAACCCAAAACTTTTCTAAAATCACAAAAACATATAACTTTATTATATATAAATGATATTTTGAGACTCAGGCTTAGCTTGAATAAAATTGAAGCCACATTAACTCAGTTTAGAGTTTGTATTAAAATGGCTCAGTTTAACACCACGAAAATGACTGTTCAATAGCGGTAAGTTAGATATTATGGAGGATATTCCCCCAAGGCACTATTTTGGGGGTGGAAGTGGTTAGGGTTGGTTTAGCAAAACCAATCCCACCTACCATGCCCCCCCCGAAAAAAGTGTCTTGAGGGGCGTATCTTGGGGGGCGTATTATACACAAAATCAGTTAAATATTTCCTACTGGTGGCAGGTTTCTACAGTGGTCCATTAGCGTCTGCATACGGTCTGGAAACCCTGGAGAGAATGCCTCTGGATCAATAGCAGCAAAACACTGACCCTGCAACAACCACGAGATACGATATTTTATAACTCTCTGAACTAAATAACTATGATCTTGATAAAAAAATTTATTACTATGAGCCAACCAAAAATTACAAAACTTACAAGTCGTAGAAAACATCAGCTAAAAAGTATTAAACTGCACTCTTTTTACAATTAAGTTTCTTTGGTTTTTGCTCAGTTCAAGAGAAGTACTACTGGGGACTTTGGTAACCAGAGTGCGTGCACCAAAAACGAAAAGGGCCTGGGGCAATGACGAGAAACCAAATTTATATGCTAGCACAGCAACATCAGAAGCACAATCCACTAACGTCAAGTTATAAAGTATGTTACAAGTTTATAAATGTAAAAAGAGCCGTTATTTTCAAGGGCAGCTGGCAAGTTTAGCTTTCATTAACACAGATGAAATGAACTTGAAGAATAAAGACTAGGGAGGGTAAGTGGGTAATGTGTTTGTACTAACCAAGTTGGCCACACGTTCATCTCCTTTCCAGTGACGGATAAATGGCCCATACGCTGAGCCCGCAAGAATGCCACAAAATATCTCCACCATCATAGCTAAACCGTACCCTTTGTATCCACCTAAGTTAAAACAAGACTCGCGTTAAACAGGAAAACTAGAGCAGAAGTTCTGTAACGAAACATGGAAAAAAGAAAAGTATTTCTCACTTCTAAGTTGTTTCTAATTGTTTTTCTTTAAGTCTGCAATTCTCATTACTACTGACAATAGGCCTTTGATATACACAAAAAACAGTCTTCTTCACTTGTAACGTACGTGGCGTGTTTTGCTGTGAAGTTTTCTTATCTTTCAGTACTGAGATAGCTATGGATAAATTAAACGGCAGACCTGTTGACAAGGGATTCAAATTCCAAATGTATAAATCTGAGTGAATGATATCAATACTCTGTCTGCTTTTCACAGCTCTTTTCCACAGTGAAAAGACACAACAGTAAAATAAACGTTGAAAGTCAAGCGGTACTGTAAGCAAGACCAAAAATTGTGAGAACAATCCCCCACCAGACCATTGCGAACATTGTGATCTTGAGCAAGCTATAGCTAAAAACTTTACTCGAGTTGTTCTACTTGCCTCAGCTGTATAAATAGCTCTGTATAAACTTACTGGTTAGTTCTGTTCCTCCCAAAGGAAGCTGTCCACCTCCCTCTAGTACAGCATTTGGGTCACTGGTTGGCTGTTGTAAAAAATATCAGAACATTTAACCCTTTAAGCCCCAAACGCAACAAATGATCTGTTGGTAAATTCTCCCAACTGATCAGCTCCATACATTATATTATGAAAGCAGTTTGGGAGAATTTAGCCTTTCCAGTTCAACAGTTTATTCCAATTGATCAATTCCTTATTCCTCGTTATCAGTTAAATATAAATTTGTTTTAGTTATGTAAGGAGAAGTTAGATGTTGACAAAATTGCCTGGGGCTGAAAGGGTTTGAAGCTATGGCAATGGGAGTGCTGATGGAGACAGCCTGTCGCATTAACATATTTTCAGTTATTAACTCTTGTTACTTGTTAACAAGCTATGTGTGAGGATAGGTGAATGGAGAACAAAATGAAAAGAAAAACAAAGGATTACTAAGATCAAACAAGTCTCCATGGCTTGGCAGCTGTTATTGGTGTAGCTCTCACTAAACACTAGTGGCCAACAATCTGAGCAGAACACTCTTTTCCCTTGAATGAGAACGGGCTAACACTATATTGACAGCTCATTATTATTATATTATTATTATTATGTATTAGTGATGGAAGCAATAAATTGAATTGAATTGAATTGAATTGAATTAACACTCCAGCCTTAACGTGTCTGGAATAACAGAAATCATTGTGCAGCAAAAGCAAATGAAAACAGCAGTATCAAAATCGGTTGACCAGTGTCTTGAAAGCTGTTAATTTTTCGTCATCACACCAATCACGATTTATGTCAAGAACTCTTTCTTTTCCATTTTAAACCAGAAAAGATCTTGATAAAAAGAAGTACAAGTTTGTATGAAAACAAGAGATTATGCAAACAGCTGATGTCATCTATGGTCTATAATCCAATCACTTCACACTTTATAGCAATTACTCAATAAAATACACTATACATTTTTTTTATTTATATCTTGGTCTTTATCAATTGCTCACCAGTCCTTTTGAGTCCACTCCCCAACCTGATGGTATCTCCATTTCCTTTCTTCGATTCATCTCAATCTACATGGAATTAAAATCTAAGATTTTTCTTCACTCAAAAACAAAGCCACTTCATTATACATGTATTTATACAGTCATGTATATGTACCTCAATAAAATGTAACAATTGCTCTAAATTGGATTGGCTAAAAAGCTAAACCCTTTTACAAGATTAAGTGGGGCACTTGACCCAGTGCTTATAAATCTCCAGTTTCAAATTCTGTAGTGTTAAGCAGGTGAGAGTCATTGACTCCATCTGGACAAGACACTAATCTGCCACAGGTTTATCCCCAGCAGTAGCTGGTACTTGGATTAGAGGCACCTCTAATTAACCTATATGCATTTTTATGTCAGATACATATCTTGCCATATTTTCTACTTAATTGTAACCCATAATTATGTGGTATAAAATAGGTACAACTTGACCTCACCAGGGCTCAGACAGCTCTGAAGAATATTACCTCTTTCTTTCATTTTTTTCTCTTTAAAACTCACTCATATTCTTAAAGGGAATATAATTTGGCCTTTCCTTTTGCCAACACTGACAATATTTTGTCTTTTTAGTAACATCTGCAAATGGTTAGTCTATCTCAGCTTCTCTTTGAGACATAACAAGACTGGAAACTACTTTTTTAGCTACTCCCTAGTTGGGCAAGTGGCACCTGGAAATCACTCGCTTGACGGAGATTTTAATTCAGGGCCTCTGATATTGTGCGATGGTGCGATCCCGCATAATGGATCAATAATCGCATCCGATAGCATAATTTGCAAATTTCCGCACAATCACGCATAATTCTTACAAATAACATAATATGAGTAAATAAAAGTGGTACAA
>JAODFW020292355.1:0-19868 GCA_027575235.2 Palythoa mutuki | reverse complement strand
TACATGACACCCCTATGTAACAGACCTGGTGGCTTCTGAAAATTCACCAGGTTTTTCAGAAATTTTTGGCCAGGTCACAAGAATTTCCACCAGGTTGATATAAATAATTATTTCTCAAAATTCTAACAAGTCGCAAGGGAGGTTTAATTTTTCACCAGGTTCATCAAAATTTGACCAGGTTTTACTCCAGAATTGACCAGGGCCCAGGTTGGCCAAAATCTCACCAGGTTAGGGAAAATAGCCCACCAGGTTGGGTTTCACCAGGTCTGTTACATAGGGGTGTTACATGTGTTTCATGGACTTCCCCGTTCAACATGAAAAATGTTTGATGGCCCAACTATATCAGTGCGAATAAATCTATGGCTCACCCATATTTCATCCCACCCACCCTAGCAAGTACTTTCTGGCCGGTCCCTTACTGGCTGTGAAAAGTTGCAACTTTTTGTGTTAAGACTTTTCAAAAGCACTGAATTTAAGGAGTGGACGTGAACAAACTCCGAATTCTGAAAACTTTAAGTCGTTTATGATTATCAACAGTATAAATATAAGCACATTTTAAGCGCAAAATGTTGAACTTGTCTTAAGAACAGTGTGTGAACATAATAAAAAAAGCCACCAGTAGCAACCATTCCTGCACGTCCGCCATTTTCTCAACTCTGTTGCCGTCACGTCACCTGTCCACTTTGCGCATGCGTACTTCCTGTTTCCTTGTGTGAATGTGTCTTTCTCGTGCTTTTTCTTATTTCAAAGGTGTGACTAGAGTGAACGCACAAAAACGAGTTAACTCTTTTCCTGCTTGAGAGTTAAAGAGTCAAAGTCAAAAATCTTTTAAAAATTGTCAACTTTAGACTTTAATGAAACGGTGATATTTTCCGGCTACTCTGTAACACGAGCAAAGTGAATGGTTAGTGGTTCAAAAGTAAGGGCATTTTTAGTTTATGTAAAACAGATTTTAGCAGAGTAAGGGTTAATATAACATATTAAAACAATAATATTCAATTAATCTCGGTATGCGAGGTGAGTAGTAGTTGATATACACCAAGAAGCGAAGCCAATTTCATTTGCGTGCTGTTGATGAGGTGGGCGGACTGCGCGTCGATTATCGTCAGGGGTTTGAATTCCTTTGTCTCCGATGATAAAAACGTTTACAAAGCAGGGCAGTTTCCCAACAACTTACGCGTTTTATAATTGTTTTGACCTCAAAATTATTTTTAACAACACTTATAATATCAAGTCTTTTTTCCCTTTTAAAGATAAAGTAAGTCGTTCTTTTATGTCTTTTGGTTTACAAAACTAGTTGCTGGGACTGTGATAAATTTTACATTGGTAAAAATGTTTTGTTTTGTTTGTCGCTTGTGAGAACAAAAGAGCATTTGTATCTAATTTCATTGGAAAAAAAATACTTTTAATTTTTTTAAAAAATACAAGTCCATGAGTAAAAAAATGATGCAAACTATGATAAAGACACAAAGGATTCATAATATATAGTTCAAATGCAGTGATAGTATTTATAATTTTATCGTCCACCTTGATTCTCCAGATTATATTCTGGTTGGTAGAGCGTTAAAATAGCCAGATAATTACCGATAATTGCTTTCTTTTGTTCTGTTGGTTGTGGCAACGCATATGTAATGTCATTTTACTAAGACTTCGAACTAAAGCGTTTCAAGTCTAAAAATGGTTTCAGAACTGATTGGAAATCAAGGATGGAGTTAAATTTTGTCTTTTCGAACTTGCTAAACACTATTAATAAATACAAGGCACAAAGATAAACTGCGAAGTGAAATGTATATGGGTTTCGATCGTCTTTATAGACTTAATTTAAGCAACTGATTTATTTCAACGTCGGTTACTAGGTAATTTTACACGTGCTCTCGTGCAGACACCAGTGAATGCCACTGAAGCTTCGTAAGACAATACCTGTTACAATCTTTACATAAATTAAATTACTTCACATGGAGAAATTCAAAAATTGATTCCAAATATAAAGAAGCGAAGATTTATAACCTGTCAAAACTTGGCTTTCAATGTATCCCATTGATTTTTTTTTAAATCATTATCATTTTTGGCGATTGCCCGCTGTGGCTTGTCCTAAATTATAGAAGGTTTTTTAAAAAGTTAGTATTTTAGAGCTACGTTTTATAAGCCTGTGGCTACTTCGGGCTTTTTAAAACTCACAACTGTTTTGTGAAGTAGTTAGTTCAGGGACACTTGTAATTCGAGTCAGACCCAGCTCAACTCCAAACACAATTCTTAAAAAAATGAAATATCACGTAAATAGTTCTTGTGGAGGAAAGGAAAAAACTATCAGTTTGCTTAAAGCCGTTTAGGTACTGTTAACCACAATGTACAAGAAAACCACGGGGTTTTAGTTTTGTAAAAAAATAACTTTAAGCTTTGAATGTGAAGCAGAACTTTCCGTATCGCGTTTATGTAATCAATTAATTGCATCCATGCTAGAAACAAAATGGATATCTTTGACTTTGTTACATTTTATTATGCAAAATGCAAACCCAAGACGAGCAAATTCTATGTGACGAGTCGTGGACACAAGCAATTTTCGTATGTGACATTTTTTATTTGTCGGTTCAGTAAAAGCTAACACACCAGCTTTTCAGCAAATATATTTCTGACATATATTGGCCGATTTTCCTCGCCGTACGAGAAAATAAAAATCATCACACAAAATTTTCTCGTGAAAAAGCAGCTTGACCAAAAACCGCATCGTTTGAGTAAAAGAAATTTCAATGTTAAAAGATTTATATTCGACTGGTTCCGTCTGTTTCTCATTTACATTTCTCTCTTAGTCTCTTCCTGGTCGAAGACAATGAAAATAATCGGCGTGAAACAACTGAACTCGGTAGATGGCTGGGAAGACACTGCCATCACAAAAGCGAGAAAAGCGCCGAACGATTTTAGTATTTTACCGATAATCTAACAATTTCCGCGACCCCTTGCAGCGTACTAAAAAGGGAAAAAAACTATTTTTGAAACACGATAAGAATACAGACTCTTTTCATGTAAATTAGCCAACCGACTGTACTGCAGACTGTTAGATATAAATACACAGAGATGCGAGAAGTTAAAATTCAAGGAAGATTTTTGTTTGCTTGTCTGGTGTTTGACTTCGGGAATCCAAGCGTTACTATTTTATGAATATGAATTGAACAAATGAAAATACGCCGAAACACAACCAAACTCCCAAACAGTTCTATTCTTTGTAAATGACCGAAAGAAACTGCGAAACTGCCTGAACAATATCGAAAATACGCAATGCCTTCCATTTCTCTCTTTCTTCGATTTGCTTTTGCGTCTGTTGTATGCTAAATGGCTTGCAACGGAACTGAGTATATTTCATAAATGAGCATATGTCATTTCCTTGTATAAATAGTGTATGAAGAGAAAATAATCAAGTAAATCAAAAATATAAATAGAATTGGCGACGCGCGGGCGCCGGTTTTAATGATACAGCTCTCTTCTGAGCGCGCACACGGAGAATTTTCAAAACACCGTTGAGGGCAAAAACATGTCACCAAATGCTGCTAAGAAAAACACGACTCTCACGAAATACTGTTTCTACTCTAAACAACTCTATTAAAAGAAAAAGAAATCCTAAGTCCAAACAGTTTGACTTTTATTTACAGCGAGCCAACAATTCAAGCCAATACCAATAAATATGTGACAAGAAGTCTTTTCAAAGCTCGCCAAATAGTCGATAATTGTTTTTAGCAAGTCGAGGGAGATAATTTCTCAAGTGCAAAAAGATATCTGGTTATTGAGGCAAGGCTGTTAACAGGTTCAAGAGAGATTAAGAATTCTATTAAGCCCACGGCAAACCTTCTCCATCTCGTCGAAGGCACTCTCTCGACATTTTCGTTCAAATCTACCGACTTGACTCGTGTCTTTTCATTCTATCCAGTAATTAAAATTAAAAACACAAGACTGTTGAGCCTCGCGGGAGGCTGTTTTTCATCTCCCGTCCGCAAAACCCCCCAAAATACCCCAAATAGTACAAATTCAACATCAACCTTCTTGGGGATATCAGTAGGACAAGTCTATTGTCAAACGGAGACGCCGCGTCGCCGAGATACAAACAATACATACAGCTCTACAGCCTCCTCGGAGCCTGGGCGCCGCTTAAGAAACCATTTCCGGCGCTAAAACACTCAAAATGTGTCACACAACAACTTCGTTTGACCACAACACGCCACTGAAATACCCAATTTCAAGTTTCGAATCCTAGAAATCATTCTCTGATGTCAAGCAGAGATTGTCTTGGATTATAAACAAACTCAGAACAGAGAACACTTCTCACGCCATGTTATTAAAATTTGAAATGCATATGGTCAGGGCTTCATTGTAACTCTGGCGCCAGCTAGACTGGCTACAAATACAGAGTTTCTCTCCCGGGGAGATTAAATGGAATGAATAAAAATGAATATCGTTTGTTTGACACTCAGCAAAGGTCTTCTGTAGTTTCGTTTCCATTTTTCGTCGAATGACGACTTCGAAGAGAGATCTAAAGCTGTGAAACGATTTTGTAGACTTTCAATGGAACGAAACCGAGCGAAATCAAGTCGCTTTTGTGAGCGACTTTCTCGCCGTGCGATTCATTGATATCTCTATTCTAATAACATTGTGGGTGACGTCATCTTTAGTGTAAATTTCTATTAATCTAATTACACATTTAATAATGGCTGAGGTGTCAATCAAAGCATTGCGGCCCCCACGTGCACTTCTGCTGCAGACATTCTGTCGCCGGTGACTTCAGTTTATCTCAAAGCCTGCGTCAGTGCGACTGCATGTAAAAAGCTTTCCAAGCGCTCAGAAAACCTCTTGTCAAAATAAGGTCTTGTAGGATTAAATGAGAAGGATTAAGACATTGAACCGGCTTTAGAAGATTTTCTTTTCAAACGTTTATTTGGAGCCGCGAAAACCCCCTACATGGTCCAGAAGATATACATCAACATAATAGAGTGACCACTCGGTTAGTCCCCGGAGATATTAACCAACGTCCAGCTGGTAGGTTGGTTGGGAGAATATGGTGTTTGATCAATACTTATGCCACAGCGAGGAAAAAATAAATGTCTCAAGTGGTCACTTTGTAACATTTTATTCTGTTTCGCACACTTGTAGGCGCTGAGCATTTGAAAAGGAAGGAAGTGGAAGTAGGAGAAATTGAAGGAAAAAATATTTTGTCTGTGGTACATCAAGAAACTTAATAACAGGCTCCCGTTGGGCTGGACTCCTGCCGAGTTGCCTCATCTCAACCCTGTGAGTGTGTTTACGTTACGGCTGTATTCAGATCCCTTCACTAAACTAACATGGCCCAACTAAGAAAGAGGCGGCGAGAGCTTTCAATCTGCGAGCAACTCGAAAATTTCCCGTCGAAGTGTAAGAAAATCAAATGTCACGAACCATTATCTTTACTGGATTTGAGCGCACAGTGTGTAGCAGCAAATATTCCATTTCAGCGTGTAGAAGAAAACATTTCCCGAATCCCGGAACCAGTTCAACTAAGAATCGGCTACTGGTCATTCCCGAGAAACGAGAAAGAAATATGTATGTATTCATCTCTTCATGCCTCAGTTTGTCACAGTGATTTAAAGAAATTACCTTTTCAAAGAGGACTATGGCTTCTGGAGAAAAACGCAGTGAAAGATGTTCTTCAAGTTGGTAAGGTGTATTTTTAAATATTTCAGTCTCCCGTTCTTCACTGTCAGTTGCAAATATAAACACTGCGAAATCTGCTGAGCGCAAGAGCGCGTTACACATTGATAACAGGAAGTTAAAATCATTTTTTGAAAACTCAAATGAGAATGGTTTATTTTGAAGGGAATATTTGCGATGGAGCTTTTTGTCGTTTTAGATAGGTGATGTCAAAGTTAAGGTGAAAATTAGGTGTTTTTTTCGCCCAACAGCGAGGCAGCGCCACCATGTCGGCGGTATTGTGTTCATATGTTAATACAAATCGCTATCTATTTTTCTGCTGAGAGCGTACCGAATTTTCAATGGCAATTTTAATCGGCTTTAGTTGATCAAGTCGCACACTGTCCATGCTAAAATTAATGATGAGGAATATTGAAATTTAAATACAAACTTCATCTTTCAGTGGGGTTTTACAAAACTATTTTAATACTCGAACTTTAAGTATGAAATTTTGGGAGGCTTTTTAGTTGTGTGACTAAACTATTTTAATGTTTTTTCTCGTCTCCATCGCTGATCTAAGCGCTTGGGGACAACTTAGAAAAACATATTTTTATTATATTTTTCTTGTCTAAGACATATTTTTTGATATCTTCATACACTTGTTATAAAACATAGATATAAAAGTTTTTTGTTTCTCTTAAGCTTATCTGTCAGAGAGGAAAACACAAATTGAGAAGATTCTACGACTTTCTTTTCCCATTATTAATCTTTTCGACAAGTGGTGCATCAAGAAAATCAATGATTACTCAGAAAAAAGAGGATTTTTCAGAATGGCAGCTATTTCCTACCTCGAGGCCGGATTTCTGCAGTGTGCTGGCTTATCGCTGTGCGAAAGAGAAGAGCTCTGAATCTGAAATGCCAAAAGTTCTTATTTCTGTTCATGTTTTTGGATCGCGTTCAGAACGCCTTGACTACAAAATTTGCCTGGAGAAAGTTTCCGATGCCAAAAAGCGATAATGAAGTAGGTTTTAGTCCAATAGAATTGCAAAAAAAATCTTTCCTTTTCCTTTGAACAATTTAGATCTCCACTCGGGGCGCGCCACGCTAGTGATGAAGAATAACGTTTGCACGCAGAGAAGAAAATAAAGACTTTTTGTTACAGGAACCTTAAACCAATTCATTCTACCGCAAGGAGTCTGTCTTATAGATAATCTATTCTGCTCTTTCTTTTTATAAATGAGTTTTAAAACTGTTTTTCTCTGCTTCTGAGATTTTAGTATTTCTTAAAGTGTATTCAAAGACAACTGAAAAATGCGTCGAGGACCGCATGAAATTGGACACTTTTTAGAGAATTATGTTTTTTCGCAAAGATTTTTTCCTTTCCAGGGTAAAGCCTTGACCTAAATACATCCGTGACTATAGGTTCTTTTTAAAAAGATAAATTTCATGTGACCAACGCCAGTGGTAAAGTACAGCGTATGCCGGGGTCTCAAATGTATCAGTTTTCTTTTGAATTTTGGAATCTACACTGAGTTGCCAGTTTTTGTTTTCCAAAGGCGTGACATGAACATTCAAGACAGCAAAAGAGTGTCTACGATGACATAAAAAGCAAAAGCATACTTTTTATCCACAAGTTTTCTCCGACACGATGGCTATGTTCTTGTTTTTAGTTATTAGTCCCCTCTTAAAACTCTTACAGTTTTCGTTTCAGTTCTAGCACAATCTCTCTTTCTACTCAAACTTTGACAAGTTTTGGTCTCGGAAAAGAAGTTTCGAAAGTCGGCTTTATGTTGAGTCCCAGAACATAAGTCCGTATTGGAATTAGAAACATTGCCACTTATGTCTTGTTTAGCCCGTCCCTAAACTGGAAAATGGGTTTTGAGAAAAACGTTGAAATGAGAATTCGGGGAGCGCTTAAGACGTTGTCCCAGTAAATCATGAAAAGAATTGAATGCTATGAAAAGCTTCTGATGACCATTTTAGTTTCAGATCCGCGCGCTAGTCTTATAAAAGTTCACAAATAAAAAAGTAGAAAACAATTAAAATAATTTGAAATTTCGAGAAATTTCTTCCGATCATCAAAGGCACAGCATGAAGAATTTTGAATATTTTTCTACCCTGTCACGACCGGCGGCGTCTGGTTTCTTGTTGTTGTACTTTACACTTTCTAAACAAAACTCAAAAAATCTTCTTACCACGTCGATATGACATCAAAAAATCTTAAAGATGTATGAATCGAAGTTAAGAGTGTGGCAAAAGTAGTTTTTTTCTTGTTTCTTTTTTGGATATGCAAATGACAAAGAGAAAAATAGCAGCAGTTGTAGGACTTGAGTAGGGCAATTTATAGACCTCTGTTTTTAACTCTGAAGATGTTTGAATAATTTGTAATGATAATAGAAAGCTTAGTTTTCAACGGTTTATTTTTGGACTTCACGGGAGTATTGAGAATTAAACACATTGAACCACTTCAAAGTGGAGTTGCTCTTTAAAACCAGCTTCGGCGAAGTTCCAACAAAGGCAGTCCACAGACACAGTGGCTCTGTAGCACACGTTCTTTGTTTCACGGCCACTTAAAGCCGGCCAAACTTCGTTAAAGCTTTTTGTCTTTTCAAATGTATGCAAATCGGTTTGGGCCAATAATCTCATGTTTCTAATAGCGCACTGGAGACGCAATTACGAAGAGAAAGAAGTCATTACGAGACATTAGTGTTCTAAATGTAATAGAATTCGAGCAGTTGCTGAGCATTGTATTCATGCTAATCAATGAGTCACAAGTCTCGGAAGGATACATAAAAAGCCCTGTCTCACACAAGGTTACTTTTAATCAATGGCAATTGCATGACCAATGGAGACCAGGAATAAGTGCCTGATGTTAAAAATTTTTACATAAAATAAGAAACACAATCGTCAGATAAACGTGATTGTTATAGGTTCTGCTAGTTCTGTAATGTAAGGTTAAAATGACATTCAACTATTGAAGAGTATTATGAGTAAACGGTATTAATGGTACGCGCGAAAAATCACGTTTGAACATTGAATGCATTTTTCGTTATTCTGTCAAAAATATATTAAAATTAGTTTGGTTTTATATGAAGTCATTTGTCCCAAATACTGTAATAATTTTATCGATACATGAAATTTAAGGTAAAAGTTTTTACAATGTTTCAAAACTTTTAAGATTTATATTAATTATAGCAACAACATTCATTTTTGGCGGTGTTTCATAGAGTGGCATGGTTTTTAAAAGCATTAAAAGTACAATAGTCACGTTTCTTTCAACTGGTTTGACTCGGAATTTGCACGGAAGATAGCCAAATATGGAGGTAAAGTTCTTAGTGTAGAAACCCATCAAAATGACAGATTTATGTCATTTTAAATATTCATTTTAGTTACTACTTGTCGGTTACATGATACTTTTATTACGTGGAAATAATCATGCGATTCTAATGAAATACTTAAGTCAGCTTGGAAAGATAAAAAACAGTTTTAAAGAAAATGCAAACTTTTTAGTTAGAGAACGAATTTTGGTTAAATTGATTTTTCTCTTTCTTCCAGGTTTTCACTTAAGTGGTAAAGTTATCGAAGAAGATAGCGGATCACATTGCAATCAGACAGAGGAATACAAAGTGTCCATTAACTTTGACCGGTGTAAAATCACATCTGTATCATGCTCTTGTGGCAGCAAAGACATTCTGTGGTGCTCTCATGTTGTCGCGCTTTCTATTTATCGAATACGAAATCCAGAGAATGTTACTTTAAGGGTTCCTATATCAGAGACTTTGCTTCAAATGAATCGCGACCAGCTGCAAAAATTAGTTCAATACCTTATCACTGAGCACCAAGCAGAAGTTCTTCCTACAGCTCAAAGACTTGCAGACGAAATCCTTCAAAGTAAATCAGAGATAAACCGCTTACCGGGTGCTCCAGACCCTACTGCGGGCGCAAGTGTGGATGATGATAATTGCTGGCATTTAGATGCAGAGCAAGTTAGAGAACAGGTTCGGAATTATCTGTCACAAGGAGGTTATTGCAGCAGTGGAAAACAACTGTTATCCATGTTTGCCAAGGTGAGTTTTTCTCTTACAGTAAAAACAGCGCAAGCGTTTCTGCCAAGGGTGAATGAATGAGTTCTTTATCGCAAATTTGATTTTATTACTCGTTTCAACAGTCCGTTCTTCAAGTGGAGAGTAGAAAAATTAAAACAGGGCTCGATCGAATAGGCAATACTCCAATTTTGATTGGATTAATGAACAATATGCTTTTTATTTTATAAATACAGATTTGTTTATCTTTGAGAAATTTGAGGAAACATTTTGATTTCACGACCAATAAAGAAACTTTAAAATTTTTGACCAAACCTGCAGTAAGCATTAATTAGTAAAACCCACAAAGAAAAAAACAGATACATTTCATTTTAGACCATTCAATAAAATAAAGGTATTCTCTCGCATTGTAATTTCGAAGACAGCGAGGCTTGAAGGAATGCCGTCTCGTTTTTAAATAACTGTAAACAAGTTCTTTGTAATGGATAAATTTCGCTGTGTGTTTTTTCAGTTGTTAAGTAAACCGTAATGCACTGAGGTTTGGACAAAAACTTTAAAGTTTCTTTATTGGTCGTGAAATACAAATGTTTCCTAAAATTTCCCAAAATATACAATTACAAATGTGTTTTCTTAAAATGAAAAGCGTATTGTTCAATAATCCAATCAAAATTGGAGATTGAATCGGGCCTTGTTTTGAATTTTCTACGTTTCACTTGAAGAACGGACTATTGAAACGAGTAATGAAATCAAATTTGGTCACTCTTAGTTATAAGATTTCACGCAACCGTTCAAAATTTGAGACATTCTTGGTTAATGTCTGAACTTAGATTAACAGAATAAGAGTTAACCGAACATATCCAAGAACAACAATTGTTTTTAAAATCTCAAGCAGCAGTAGCAAAAGAATTTAAGAGATTTTCGTCTTAGGGCTTATGCGGCCAAAACAGTTGTGAGTTAGTTGGAATAACAATGGGGCAAAAAGTGAAAGGTGTGTGAAATTAAAAGGACAGCTATATATAAAAAAGCAAAAATGGAAACGTATGCAAGATAACTAGCGTAGCATATTTAACTTAAGTCGCTTGGACTGAAAGTAACCAGAATGTTTGTCTCATTCCATTTTTACAGGTACGAGAGATGCTTCGGGTCAAAGACAAAAATGGCTCACGGATGCTCAAACTTATTACCGAACAATTCCTTGAGGATCCTCGACTTCAACTTTGGAAGGAACAGGGAACAAATATGAATGACAAGTGCCGACAGCTATGGGACCAGCTAGGTGCATTGTGGGTATGCGTTGTCCTGAACCCAGATAGTAACCAGGATGAAAAGATCTCATGGAGGAAAGAGCTGGAAGCCTGGAGCGAGCTAGAAGTGTGCCCCATGGAGAATCCGGATGACCGTCGTTCTCAAGAAGGCCCTTCTGAGGGCCACAGAGGAAGTGGTCTGAGGAGCACCGTCTTTTCTAGGGCCATCGCTGCATGTGGATTAAACTGGAATGACACAAAATTGGAACGCATTCTAAGGGGAACTGAGAGTCAAGTAAATCTAACTTGGACAGGTAAGCTTCGATCAAGTTATCTACTTTGGATTTAAAAATACTCAGCGTATTGTTTTACAGACTTATAGTTATCCAACCAGGTTATCTGTTCTTGTGTTGAAGATACTGAACCTATTCTCTTTAAACACAGTTTGATAAATTTTTAAGTTCTACACCGTGGAAAAATTGGTTTAAACTGAAGTTAAGAACTGTAATCCTTCGTCGTAATGGAGTGTTTATTACTTTAAAGACTAATAATTATCTTTTGGAGTTAGCATGGTCTAAATAGTTTTTTTTATAAAGACCTTTAAAGAAAGATATAGTCTACGTTTTTTCCATATTACCACGACACTCATTGTATTCCATTCTTTTACTCATTTACAGAGGATGTCCCAATTGCGGCGGCACGAGTTGATGCTTTACGCGCCCATGGTTATTTCGAAGAAGCTCTGCGGTTAGCCGTAGCAGTTGCTCGTGGAATGAAGGAAGAGCAACTTCATAAATTTCATAAAGTCCAGTCTCTGCTCGAGAAATTGTCGGAAGATGAACTCGAAGAACAATTGTACGAGGAAATGGACGAGGATGAGTATGTGGAGGGTTGGATTGGTCATCCATTAGAACCAATTGTTTTGCTCTACGACACCTTAACAGAGGAATCACAAATTGAAAGCGATACAAACTTTGATTTTGATATGGACAATAGCACGAACAATACGAAGGTATCGACCAAGTTAAAGGATATGCACGGATATGATCATAAACCCGTTAAGGGCTCAAAAGATGACTCTGAAAGTTATTTAACACTTGCTTTGGAAGTTGCCCTTTTGGGGCTCGGCCAGCAAAGAACAATGCCCGTAGGATTCTACGCACAGGACAAATCTTGTAGACAAGAAGAACATTTGATTGCACAACTTAATTTGTTAACATTTGATGACAGGCTGTTAACTGTTTTGAATGAGCAGCTTGAAATTCTGCTTGGCAGTGGGCCGTTTAGCGGCTTAGGACTAGGAGTTCATCCAACAAGCATTCCCATGCATACGTTTGCTCGGTTTCTCTACGGAGTTCTCTTACCACATGATCCTAAGCTTGCCTTTAGAGTTGGACTCAGGGCAATGCGATTTGTTCTCTTAGATTCTGCTGCAGATATCGAGCGAGGTGTGAACATGCGCACTAGAGCATCCCGTTGGTTTACACTGGGACATCTTGAATCTCAACAGAGTGAGCTTGCGTCACATATGCTCACCTCTGCTAAAGGCCAGGCTGACCAACTCAAATCTGTATTATTGAGTACACAGCGACACATTCATTCTCCTTCCCAACTGTTCCGCCTTGCACAGGACGCTTTGAAACTGGCTAACATCAACGCGGCTGATGCCGAATGCGACCAGGATATGCTTGATGTTGCGATGGAGTTAGGACTCCAGGTTCTTCGTATGACTCTTGAGAATGGTAACTGGCGCCGCCATGAAATGGTTCAATGGCTGGTAGAGTGTGCAATCGAAGTTGGTACTTCAGCACTAAGTACCATAATGAAGAACTGGAGCACCCTGTTCACACCAACAGAAGCTACGACGGTTGTTGCTGCCACAGTAATGTCACCCGCCACCTCTGAGAAACTGCATCTGACTCCACGTGAAAAGGATGCGCTTCTCTGTTGTGCACGTGCACTGTCTTTGCAGTGCGCCAGTCGCAGCCCTCAACTTTGCGCGTTGTCAGCTTTGACAATATGTGAAAAAGACGCTATCGCTTTTGAAGCTGCTTATCGCTTGGTTCTAGAGGCAGCGGGAAACATTCGACCAACACAACTATTCGCCATTGCCCGATATATGGAGCACAAGGGACATAATTTAAGGGCTTTCAAGCTTGCTACCCTGGCAATGAAACATTTTACTTTAGCTTATAATCAAGATTCGCATCCTTCCATTGGCGACATTCATTGGGCATGTACGCTTGCGCATTCTCTCGGTCAAGACAAATTGGGGCAGATTATTCCACTTGTGATCCGCTCAGTTCACTGCCCGACCGTACTATCAGATCTTCTGTATCGCTGTACCTTCACACCAACAACCAGCTGTGATCGTGGCTTCAGGTGTAGCAAGTATCTCGGGTGTGACAAGGAACCCCTGAGGCAATTGCTGGAGGCAACTATCGATGCCTATGTAAGCACCACTCACAGCCGTTTGAACCATATTAGTCCTAAACATTATGTAGACTTTATTGACTTTCTAATGAAAGCGAAGGAATCCTTCCAACTTGCTCCGGAAGGAGAGAAACGCTTTGCTGCTTTAGTAAACAACATGAAAATTTTGTACAGAGGAAAGAAAAAACTCATGCAACTTGTTAAAGAAAGATTCGGGTAGAAAGATGACATCCTCAATGGAGACAAAGTTTCCAGGAAGACTGCTATTCTGAAATGAATATCAAAAACTCTAATTCTAATCTGAACTAAACTAAAAGTATTTATTTATGACAAACTAAATATTAGTTTTATTGCTACTCAACGGTTGAAGTTTTTAGTCGCAACGAATTTGTTTTTATCGATGTTGTTCATTTAAAAGCGATTACGTGTCTGAAAAGACACGAATATCTATTGATGGCTAGCTCAACACTTCTAAATTTCCGGATACATTGTAAATAGCGACTAAAAAGCTTGGACTTGTTACGAGGTAGCAATATTAAAACCCTTGTAGACAAATACGTGACCATGCTAAGGAAATAAAACGTGCATTAGTTTTTTGTGATCCTTATGAAGAAAAATTCACTGTATGACTTCTTTGTTATAATTTCCTGTTTACCTAAAATCTTTCATAATCTTTAATTATTCTAAATCGAGTTGAACTTCTTAAATTCCGTGGCACAAAGATTATTTAATGTGAATATGAATTAAAATTTGGAAATGAAGAGAAGAAATCTATTACATAAATGTTGCTAATAAAAGCATGTTGTTTATAACTTCAGTCTCAATTTTAATTAGCAATAGTGTTTCTGTAAACCTTAAATTATTGTCTCCCCCATTCCTTCTCCCCCCCTCCCCATCCCCCTTCATCCCCTGGGACAGGGTCGTACTGAACCAAATTATTTGGCAAAAGTAGATGTCATATCCCCAGCCTACAGGTCACATTACAGTGTTTCAACAACTGGTTGAAAAGTTGCGACTGTCAGTTTATATCGCTTACTAATTTCATTGATGTGCATAAAACAGAACAGCGATTTAAGAATGAAGGCAAAACATATATTTCTATTACTTTCAGAACCCAAAACAGAACGCTAAATTTTACTTTAAAAATTCCTTGACGACTTGGTTGAGATTTTATTTGGGTTGTGATGTCAGAGTTTGAATTCAGCGTCTCTTGCCATAGTGTTTTCTGACAATAATTGACTTCTGCTTCTACAACTTTAAAAGTTTGGCGCATCTGGTGATCTGCATCTGGTTTACGATTATTTTCTCCAGAATGGAAGAATGATTTTTTGTCGCCGTTTTAAAGATTTTGTTGCTTATGAAGCTAAATGTTATTTGTCCACTTGTTCTTTGAGCTAATTTTGAAGCTAAACTTCGTGTGTTAAGTTTTAAGTGACGAAAGGGGGTTTCAAAAAATTTTGTGGAACAAATGTCAAGGCAAAATATTCTGCCATATAGTGATATACACTTTGAGGATTAGCTCTAATCCTGAGACTATTTTGTGTTTAAAATCACCGTTCCCATGGCAAAAGCACACGTTAAAAAACGCGCTTCTTTCTACGTGACTCGAAGTGTGGTCTATGTCAAAGCTGCAGACAATAAACCGATTCGTTCTATTTTTGCTTTTCTTCCCATTTACGTCATTGACGTTTGAAAAGAGGATAATATCTTGGCCGCCTATTTGAGCTATTTGGAAACTTTTTTCCTGATCGACTGGATTATTTGTAATTACGAATAGAGCCCACCGCGACGACAAGGAAGGTGTAGCTTTTAATGTTTAAGCTCGCTCAAAGTAAGATCAAAGAAATGAAGAAAAAAATGTTATACAACATACTACTTCTTTAAAAGACTTTATATTCGTTAAAAATTTGTTTGAATTTAGAGCAAATATTGCACTTGAATGGTGACAAAGATTGTATGAATGTGATTTGGTTTTCAGCACAATGGAAGCGTGTCTGCGCAGTTTACCGAAACGTTATCCATATTATCGTACTGATCTCAAGTGCTCAATTAGGTTGGCGACGGCGGGGCTGCGCTCAAGGTGGCCAGCGAGAGACCAACGCTGTTAACAACTCAGTTTTCAGAAAACTTCTAAACTCGGAAGCCAAAGATCACCACACAATGGCATTGTATTAAACAAACGTGTTTTGTTTGCTCCAAAGAAACTTTAAGGCGTTAATGAACCTAAACAGAATGTTTGGTCAAATTTGTCCTGAAGGTATAAAAAATTGCGTGAGGTGGAAGTGACTGTATTTAAAATATTCAGCAGTTTACATCGCCGAACTTTTTTATAATGCCTTAGGGTTATGGGCAATGAAATCTTTGTTTTATACATTATTTGTTTCATTAGCATACGCTCTAAAAAACAAAATGAGAAGTTCTGAATATTTGATAGAACAGCTTTCCGTGATGAGTATTTTATACAAAGATTGGAAGAACTCGTTAACGGTTTCGCCACACGGTTGTTTTGCATATTTTTAGACATCGACTCTTCTTTAAAACTACACGTTTTGAACCTAATCTTGATCTTTCTTTGCCCTTCGTAGGTTTTCAACTCAATTTCTTTTTGTTTTGGTTCTGTCTCCATATAAAGTGATATAAAGTTGCATGCTTAGGAGCAGATTTGTAAACAATGTCGTCACGGCAAAGATTCTACAAAAATAGGAAGAAATGAAGTGTTTTCAAAATCAACATTTTGTGCCACTTTTTTATTTCAGGAAAGGCCACCGTCGCGCATCCGCCAATGCAAAACCACACATAATATTTAAAATAAACTTCAACAAGGTCGTTTTATAAACTTTTTTTAAAACAAACCTAAGCCGTTTACCATTTGTGCGAAAAAACCGGTTGAAATGGATGAAAAGTAATGGCACAGGCCACTTATCCTTTGCAGAGAAAACCCGGAATTTTCAGTCACAAATCCAAATGATACAGTTTATCTCACTGATAACACGCTCAGTGGGGCTAGGAAAGAGCCGATTGTTACTAAAATGGTACAGAACTTTTCGGTCATTTCGTTTGGAATGGAAAAAGAGGAATTCGTCTGAGCCTGAGGTTTTCCTTCTTTTTCAAAATTGTTTTAGAGGGATGAAATGTACCCGATTTATTTACTGATCGTGACTGAATATTCCAGTTTTTCTGTGCAAGTGGTAAGTGGCCCCGGGCTACTGACTCCAGTCTTGAAAACGTGACAAGTTATTGAATTTTGAATAATTTATTGTAGAAAGAAAAACAAATCATCCAGTCAATACAACTTTGTTAAAAATTTCAATAGCTCACTTCTATCATAAAAGAGCACAAAAGAACAACATGGAATTCTACTTTATCAACAACAACAATATTACTATGATTATTATATAAATAAAAAGTTCCTTATATGCACTGATTTGTTGCAAGAACGTTAGAGGAGTCAGATTGCCACACGTAGCGGTCAGCACTCGCTTCTCCCAACCCTACGACCGGGGATTGATTCCTGGGACCCGCATGTGGGCTGATATTTGTTGACTCTTCTAAATCCGAGGGTTTTTCTCCGGGTACTCCGGTTTTACTCCCTCTCTAAACTCGACTTTCACGCCAAGATCTGAACCGTTGAGCAATTTGAAAAACGTTAGCCTCTGATTAGGAAGAATGGAAAACCACTTCCTTTGCAGTTGACGTTAAATAAAGCATTTATCTTTTAATATTGTGTGCATTCCCGCAGTCTTAGCCGAGTACAGGATTATAACTGAACATTCGGGTGTCGAAATTCCACACTGAATATTTTTTAATATCGCATTGAATCACGTACAATCTTAACGGTGTCCAGTTGGATTTTGGACTTGAAATTGTGCCAAAGTATTAGAAGAAGAATTAAAACTTAAAAGACGTTGTTTGTTTTAGATTTAAAAGAAAACAAAAAAGTTGTAACTGAAACGTTGAAGAAAATTCTGCTGTCGTGGGATCAATAAATGACCTACATACCTACATCTTATTTAAACTGTACCTAAAGCATATTGTACTTAAACATTTTCAACTTTATATTCAGCGATATACTGGTTTTGCTTTTCACATTTTAAAAAGCTTTATCGTTGCGTTGATTTTGCGTGATTTGCATTAACTTTTAAACATTATCAGACGCCTGCAGGCTTTAAAGTCAGTTGAAAATCGACTTTTCGAGAGCTATCTTGTATTGACCTCTATTTTAAAACTTCCACAGCAAAGTCGGCAAACCTAATTAACTTATGATTGGTCATCACCCTTCTTCACCTTTACAAGTTCTTCTCAAACTCCGACACTCAACTGACGTAATCGACAGCTTTTAAGAGTCTCCTATAGTCTCCTAATGTTAGTATTTAAACCAGCGGCCTTCAACAACACAGTCGCAATTAACCACAAAAAGCTATAAATATAGTTTCAATTCTATATTTATTTTGATTACTCACAAAAATGACGTTCATAAGCTCATATTCGTAAAACAACAAAATTGTAAATTGTATTGCATAGAACGACTTTAGTACTTTGGCTACTTCAAAAAATATCCCGGTTTATCATTAGCGCGCGCACTGATTTTTCTCAGCGCAGTGACTTTCTCCTACTATTTGAATTAAAGAAATTTATGACTAAAATGTAACCAAGCAAAGTGTTGTTCTGAGGTCTAGTATGAGTTATTATGCATGAGTAAGTTTGTTTGAAAATATGCGTAATTAGGGTAATTTTATTCTATTGGGAACTGTGTCTTAACTTAGTTTGCTAGTTGCTAGTTCAAATTTCCTTCCAAACTGAATCGGTAGCCGAACAAACGTTAAAAAACTGAAGTTTGGGAAGGTTTCGATGATAAACCGGGATATTTCTTCGGTGACCTTAGAATAGTTTATTATTCACTCTTATCACATGGATACTCGTGGGGTAGCAAATAATAATGCGTTTTATATATTTTTAATTCGAGTGTAGTGCATGGCGTTCACTCGATTCACCTCTTCCGTAGCACTTCAAACTGTTGCGGTTATTCTGATATCATTCATATCAATGCTCCAAATAACGGATTGTGTTGCGTAGACCACTTGTAGTCACTGAACCATATTGTTAAAAACAAAACACTTGTATAACCAAACTTTGAATCATTTGCTCTCACATTGTGCTTCGTCACGTCCGTCAAAAACTGTTTTCTCTGAGAATGTTTTGTTTTTTCAAACAGTTTAAGAATTTTATGCCCCTAAAAAGAGAGAATAAAACAGAATATTATGAAACTCTTTTAATAGTTCATTTTACGTGTGTTCGGTCAAATTTGTTTATATAGTGAAACTAAACGGTGAAACGTGATGGCAATGGTATGTTTTAGCCAATACGTGCAAAACTAACAATTCTAATTGGCATAAACTGAGAAATTCTGTTTTAATTTCTTAATTGTTAAATTATTATATTAATTTTCAGAAAAAAGTTGAGAATAACCTGAATAGACATAACGAATATTTTAAAAATACCTTTTAGATTTAACTGACGAGAAGTTAATAAAAGCAAAATATTTTGTTTTTCAATGACCACTGAAAATTATGACTAAATTTTTTTTTTGTCGGAGTCAGTTGTCATTTAAATTGAAGAAGTCATCAAACACTGAAGGAAGCCAATTTAAATAATGGCTTGGTTCATCAAGCTCTTAATTGTGGTTTCTTTTATTTTGTTTCATTTTATATTGTGCTGTGGTTCAGTTAAGGTTACCATATACCTTCAGGGGTGTTTTGCGTCAAAACGATACAGTGGGTCTGTTTTAAACCGTAGATACCTAAGCCCATATATTAAATTAAAGCTTATAGAGCTGGCCTTTGAATTATATTAAAAATTTTGAATTAAAATGACTCTTTAGATTTTTTACCTTCTCTAAAAACGAGCGACAAAGTTACAAGTCCAAGAGATTATTGATATTTAATGATTTAATTAATCCACCAGTTTCCAGACCAAAGGTGATAAAAAAAAAACTTGTCTGCGATTTTTCATATTCAATCGCAGATAAAAGTTATGGCGCTTTTTCGAATTAGTGTTTAAAAAAATTCTAGAGACTGTACAAAAATTGCTCTAATACAAAAAGTTTTTGTTCTTCATATATTGCAGAAGTTACTGTGCAAATTTTAGGGGAAACGAACAATTTGAGTTGGTACTCTCGAAAGGCGATTTTGTCGTTTGTTTTTAGAGAACGTAAAAAAATCTAAAAATTCGGTTATTTTAATGCAAAACTTTTAGTATAGTTCGAAAGCCAGCTCTATAAGCTTTAATTTGGCACACGTATCTCTCCCAGCAGAGATCCGACAATAATAACCGTTGGTTTTTATTTTTGTGTTGTGTAGTCCTCTGCACCCAAACGGATAAACGGATTCATTTTCTTTAATTTGATATACTCTTATCTCCCGAACAGACGGGGGGGGGGGGGGGGGGGGGGGGGGGGGGGGGGGGGGGGGGGGGGGGGGGGGGGGGGGGGGGGGGGGGGGGG
>JAODFW020291363.1:0-12331 GCA_027575235.2 Palythoa mutuki | reverse complement strand
GAAATTCTAAAATTTGCAATGTTTTGGTGACAAACTGGAGGGTCGAATATACACGAATAATTCAGGACTAGTTTTGACAAAAGATAAAAGTAACTGACACAGGCAGCCCAGTGAAGGCTCTGTAGAGTCTCTTGTTCTTATTATATGAAAGAAGAGTGTCTTATATAGGGTTTTCTGCCACTGAAAAATGTCGTATCTAAACACACGTAAAAATACGATAATTTCACGTGTGTAAATATCACTTTTCAGGCAATCAGTGACCTTGATTTTCCGAAAATTTTCGAAACACGTGAAATTACTTAAAAATTAATTTCAAAGGACTTCCGAAAGTTTCCGGAAATTTCTGAAGATTTTCGAACACTTCAGGAAATTTCCGAAGATTTTCCGAAGATTTTCAAAAATCATAAATGCATAGGAAATGGTTTTTAAACATTTCCAAAGCTTTTTGTAGATTTACAAAAACTGTCGGATAGTTCCTATGATTTTCCGTAAACGTAGGCATGGGGTAAATTATGCAATGCTTTCTCGTGGTAAATATTTATATAATAAACAAACTAATACATGGTCGCTTGGAGACATGGACTTTATTTTCTTGTGTTCAAATTGAACATCTCACGTGTGAGCTACCAATTTGAACACTCTAAAATAAGTTATACATATCTCCGCGCGCCTGTGTATTATTCTCTATTTATTTACGGAATTACAAACAACAGCTGTTCCTCATCAGACTCTGATGGTGACTTTCGCCTAGGTTTTCGTTCCAACGTCAGTCACTACGAAGGAAAACAGTTCTTCTCGGGACTATCTTAACCCAGACAATCTCATGCACAACACGACCTACCGAAACTTATATTTATATTTCACTTTACTCGACATAGATGTTTATGCAACAATAGTGTCCCAGAACTTTTATTTAATTCTCTATTTGTTTTGCTTTTTTTCTTTACAGAAGTACTTTCGAGTTAGATAGTTGCTATTTTAAAGCGAATGCGATTGAAATCCCTATTGTAATTAGAAGTTGAGACTCAGTCCGCCGCGTTTAAATGTTGGGCATAAAGAACGTTTAGCAAATGGAGCTAATTATCTTATCAAAACAATCTTTAATACTTATTAATCAAAAATTAAAACTTAAAGAGTCTCTTACATCATTACTAATTCTGACGCAACTGTTGCCACGCTCGTATAAATACGGGTCGCAATTTTTGAAGATCTAACTTCGATGTTCAACTTTGAAGATATTCTGTTTTTATATAATTTAAGGACAATTATCTATTGACATGTAAATTTTCTAACTATGACTAAATATAAGTTCATAAGCTAATTCATATCTTCATTTATAATGTTCTATCATAGAAAACTGATGACTCCACATCTTTCGTGGGCCGCCGTGACTCGCCGGTCTGTGCATTAAAGTAAATAGAGCTTGCCTGGTCGCCCTGCTTAATGGTGTACAAATAATTTTCAGCGTCTGACTCTGTCTCCATTTCAGACTCAGGAGAAAATTCGTATGGTTGTTGTTGCAGCCCTTTCAGTGTTGACATATCCATGTAAATCGCTGCTTGTCCATATATATCTTCCTCTTCAAACATTTTATTTCTCATTAGCAACTCAGCAATATGTTGTTTTCTGCAAGAAGAAAAATGTTCTGTCACCTCTGTTTATAGTAAGGGAGAACTTGCCAGACATCAACATCAAGAAAACAAGCCTTTCAAAAATATGGATTTCAGCCTTCCCATTTAATAAAGTTGAAAAAGAAAGTAATTTCAAATCTTCGTTCAAAGTAGTAGGGGAGTAAATAACTAAGAAACCACAGCAAAAGCAAGAACAAAAGGAGCAGATGGAGCTACAGGAACAAGAAGCGGAAATTTCATGCAGGGCGGATTCATGAACTAATAACCAAAACAAAAACCAAAACTAGAACTAGAATCGGAATCAGAATCAGAAGTAGACCTAGATTCTAGGGCTAAAACTCGGGCCAGAATCAGAACCAGAACTAGACGTAGAACTGGAACTAAAACTGGAACTAGAACTGGAACTAGAATTGGAATTAGAACCAGAACTGGAACTGCGACAGCAACTGAAACTGGAACTAGAAGTAGAACTAGAGCTAGAACTAGAACTAGAACTAAAACTAAAACTAAAACTAAAACTAGAACTAGAACTAGAACTAGAACTAGAACTAAAACTAAAACTAAAACTAAAACTAAAACTAAAACTGGAACTGGAACTGAAACTGGAGCTGGAGCTGGAACTGGAACTAGAACTAGAACTGGAACTAGAGTTAGAACTAGAACTGGAACTAATACTACAACTAGAACTAAAACTGGAACTGGAACTAGAACTAGAACAAGAACTGGAACTGGAACTGGAACTGGAACTGGAACTAGAACTAGAACTAGAACAGGAACTAGAACTGGAACTGGAACTGGAACTAGAACTAGAACTAGAACTAGAACTATAGAACAAGAACTAGAACTGAAACTGGAACTAGAACTAGGACTGGAACTAATACTAGAACTAGAACTAAAACTGGAACTGGAACAGGAACTAGAACTAGAACTAGAACTAGAACAAGAACAAGAACAAGAACTAGAACTGGAGCTGGAGCTGGAACTAGAACTAGAACAAGAACTAGAACTGGAACTGGAACTGGAACTAGAACAAGAACTAGAACTGGAACTGGAACTGGAACTAGAAATAGAACTGGAACTAGTACTAGAGCTAGAACTAAAACTGGAACTGAAACTGGAACTACAGTAGAACTAGAATTAGAACTATAATTAGAACTAGAGCTAGAACTGAAACTGGAACTGGAACCAGTCTAGAACTAGAACTAGAACCGGAACGGGAACGGGAACTGGAACTAGAGCCAGAGCTAGAACTAAAGCTAGAATCAGAACCAGAACCAGAACCAGTAGCAACCAGAACCGGTAGTGGCAAATTTATGTATGGAAGCAATCGAAGAGATGGCCATTGACACTTCTGAAGTCCCATCTAGAGTTTGGAAACGCTATGTGGATGACAGTTTCTGTATCATCAAAAGAAATGCTGTCCACCCTTTTCAAACTACCCTTAATTCCATCGATCCACATAATTTATTTAACATCGAAGAAGAATCCAACCAACAGATCGCTTTTTTTACACCCTCGTTCCCATGAGAACAACGTAACACTATCACCATTGAAGTGTATCGCAAGAAACACACACGGACCGATATTTAGTTTTTTTCCCACCACAAGATAAACACCACAAGATCAGCACAGCAGCTGTAGAAACTCTTCTACACCGCGTATTGAACCTCCGCAGTACAACGCAAGGGAAAAAAGACTGAAATTAAACATGTCTCAGATGCACTACGAGTTAATAATTATCCTTCGAATATTATTCGCAATATCATAAATAAAAAATCTTCCAAACCACTCTCTTGTATTGTCCCTACGCCCGAAGAACTAGTTAATATGGTTTTAAATGGGCTGCTCCTCAAAAGAATTACAACAATTATGCTGCCCTTCCTTTTATCAAAGGTGTTACGCAACCCTTAACAAGAATTTCCAAGAAACATGACATTCAAGTTGTCAGCAAGCCCTTTAAGACTCAACAACAAGAACTCCCTTCTCCTAAATTCAGATCTCCGACTGAACAGCAAACCAATGTACTGTATAAAACTCCCTGTGCCGATTGTGACTGGTGTTATACAGTATAGGAGAAACAGAAACTCGCAAAAAGAACACATCAGGAATGATAAAACATTTGCAAGTGGATATAATGTTGGGAAACACGCTTGAGTTATAGTATCGACTTCAATAATTCAACAGTCATAGAGAAAGCCTCTTTTCATGTAAGAAAAACTTTAGAATCATGGCTTAGCTCTGTAAGTAAAGTCAGCTTAAAAAGCGTAGCAATACGATTACGCCTAAAAAAGTAAACTCACTTAAATGAACCAGCCTTCTAGCAAAAGAAAAATACAAAAACAGTGTACGTTATTTATTTGATTTAAAACATTTTTCTTATATACTAACTTTTTTCTATGTCGCCGTCTTCGTAAATAAAAGAAAACTGAGAATCCGATGACGAGAGCTAACGATGGAAGTAATGACGTCACAACAATGACCGTGGTCATCCGAGACTGTTCATTTCCTGCTTTGCTGTCCACTGAGGTTTCTCCTTTTGAAAAATAATTCAAAATTGGTTGAGCAAAAAGGGCTATTGATTGTAACAGTTGTGGGCAATTTAGACAAGATCTTGCAGAATTTAACTTTATCTTCTCTTAATGACCGTTTCTGTCTCCCGTACCCCCTTCCTTCTGGGGGTACCCCTACAATGGTATGATATGAGTACTAGTCGTACTTTTTTGTGGTCAAAAACGGCAATCTGGTAATTTTTAGGGATTTTCATAGAAAAATCAATGCTATTTCAGAAAAATAGTGTTTTTGGTGATGCAAAAATAAAATAAGCAAATCCTTTTCTTCGATTTCCTCCTGCCTTTTTTAAAATTTATGCTATCTCGCCTTGATATTTTTAGGGTAGTTTTTCACATTTTCCGACTAAACCCGAAATGTCTCCCATCCCCCTGGGTTTTTTTTCTTTTTTCACATGCTTATGAAGATCCAATATTAGCAAATATTTCACATGTCACATAAAAGGGTTGACACAATAATGTGCACCTGGAAAATAACATTCCATGAACACTTGGAGATTCGAATTTTACATTTTTAGATTTGAAAATCTCTTACTCCTGTGGAATATCTCGTCAACACACGAAGATAAAAATCGTATCTGTACGATCCCATGTAATGTCCTATATATTATTAGTATAAATACACAGGTGATTATACAAAATCGCGAGCGCTGGTTGGTCGACAAACTCAGACTATCACACGATAATCACCTCCGATCCAGCGATTATCCAAAATGGCTGCCTGCGCGCTTTCGCTGAAACAATTTTTTTCCTCGTTTTAAATGTGTTTTTTTTTCCTTTTTGAAATAATCACCAGTGTAGTTATACTAAAACATTTTCGTCTTGGTAACTATTCGCCGATAATCACGTCGCCTTCGGCGACTATAATTGTTAATTAGAGAACACGAGGGTTTCTAAGGCTTTTTCCACACTAATGCGTTTTCATTTTGCTCCGATATTTTGATGATAATGAAAAACGCATCGATTGATCTGCGTCCACATTACCGTTTTCATACCGTTCTCAACTGTTGACTGGCACTTAAACTCTCGAAAACGCTGAACCGAGTATGTGTGACGCAATGTGCAGACGCCACGTTTGAAGCTTGAGTACCACTCACATAATAATGATGACGTCATGGTCATGGATTTCATTTTCAAGTGTTTTCTGCTGTCCACATGAAGATGATGTCCACATGAAGATGATACGTACGCGTTTTCACTTGCATCCTTCTTCGAGAGCGTTTTCATATCGATATTCAAAGGTCTAAACGCATTGAGACGCATGCGGTTTCAAACGAGAACGCACTAGTGAGGACAGGAGCTAAATGAATCATTGTCGTTCAGTATTAATCTCATTACTAAGACTCCTTTCTCTTTAATTTCATGCTTCTATAAAAAGAGTTTTTTAGCTTATCTTGATAAGAATTCTTTAAAAATTCTTTTGAATAAATGAATGTATAAAAAACTTGATGTTGGTTTAAAATGTTTCTGCTAAGATTTCATTTCGGGCATTCTCTGTTCCCTTCTTCAGAGCAAATTTTCTTCTATTACAAAGACATATTTAACCAACATTCAAACTTTTAAACCATTTTCTAGATTAATTTATTAGAAATAATCTGTTAACAAGTTCTAAGCTATACAGCTTTACCTTTCCTGCCATTCTTTCATACTCGTACTTAATTTACCTCTCCTCTTCAACCGTTTTTGGTCTCACTCGAGCCGTCTTCGTCTCTCCTCTTCAATTTTTCGGCCTTACTCAGGCCCTCTCAAGAGAAGAGACGAAGAGGAGACGGAGCAAAAAAGTGTGAGTAAAGAAAGAACGACGGAAAAGGTTTAACTATAGCTATGCAAGCTCAGTCCTCCGATGCCTATACATATACAGTTTACAGAGAACCCTTTTTTATAGAATTATGATTTATACTGCATGATTGCCCGAACAGACTTGTTTTCAGTAGCCTGCGCCGCAGACATTCTATACCTCCGGTATAAATCAACGATAGAAAGAACTTGCGCCGGCTGCAACGCAGGCTAGCTATTTTTCAGTAGAGATTGATAATTTATGCATGCAGTCACTTTTGTGCTTTAGTACTTTTACAACAACCTTTATTATATGGCAACATATATTTGTTGAGCCAATTATCAAATCCTGAGCGCTTATTGGATGAAAAACAGCACAATAATCTGCTGTACAAGACCGATTTCTCGCGAACGCGAACTTGCACATTAAGGGCCTGTTTACATGGAGAAAGATATATAGCCCTTCTGCTGGGGCCAGCCCTACTAATAGGGTGCCCCTTGTCCATTGTGTTTTGTCGTTCCGTTTACATGCAAGGTAGGGGCACCCTAGTGCTAGGGCCACCCCACCGACTTACTAGGGCTGGCTTTAGTACAAGGGCCAGCTTTTTGTTTGTTTAATGCATGTAAACGCTCGCGCTAGGGCTGGCCCTACTACTAGAGCTGTCTTTTCAGTGAGATCACGTGATACCAAGAGCCGGGAAACTTTTTAAAAAAATGGCGTCTTTTGCAGGACAAAGCTCAAATAATCGTTTCCATGTTCCAAGTGCTTCCCCCTAGGGCTAGCCCTCTCCATTTAAACTGACGCTACTTTTCAGCCCTGTTGGTGGGGCTAACCCTACTGGTAGAGCTAGCCCTACATCATGTAAGCAGGCCCTAAGACATATTTGTTTTTTGGCGCCTAAAAATGATGCCATGTAGCAAATATCTTGCATAATAACTTTGTTTGCTCGATCTATCCGGGAAGAGATTTGTCCTCGGTTTCTACGTTTGGTATACAGTGAAGACGTTGCGGAGAGTTTGAGCAAACGAGGTTATTAAGAAATATTTACAGACCTTGTAGTTTTACTTCCACTACGTTCCTCGCTTCACAGGCTCCGTTCTTCAGAACTATTTCATAAAGTCCCTGTTGCTCTTCTTGCATATTGAGTATCGTCAACTTTTCATCAGCACCCGATGTAGATTTTTTGAACCAGTAATGTTGGGTTTTAGTGCCCTGATGCATTCTTTCACCTTGGAAAAACCAAAACAACGAGCCCAAACCAGGCTTTCTCTCTACTCTCAGCTCTTTGCTTTCTCCCCGAGGAATGGTGATAAGGCTCGGAATAGCACGGAGGTAAATATCTATAAATGAGAAGAAAAGAAAGGGAAGAGTTGATTCAGATATAGAAGAAGAATAGATAAGCTTTGTAGCATATCCATAGATTTCTAGAAGCGGTTTTTAGCAACAATTTGTAGTTTATAGCAGCCGATTAGGAAGATACTTGCTTGATTGTTAGTACTCGGGGTCTTTTTTCGCCTTAGGCGGCAAACCACGGTTGGAAGGGGTTGTTCCTCCCCCAAAAAGCAGAAATTTAAGGGAGGGAGAGGCTTAATTAGCTTCTCAAACAATCTCCAGCCTCGTAATATTTCACAAACTTTTCATCAAGAACGCACTTAGCAAAATTTTATTTTTAGGACGTTTTTAAACTAAAAAAACTTTCAGTTACGGACAGTCAAAGCACTCGGGTAAGGTTGTGAAAAAACTATCCAGGCAAACGAAATACGAAAAGAGTATTTTGAGATATATGAGTAGGGTTCAGACGTGAAGGCTATTTGTTCACAACAAGTAAGGGACTCAACCTACAAAGTTGAACGTCTAAAATACATGAATAGAAATACAATTTTATAAAGTGGTGTTTGGACAAGTAAATTCATCTATATAAACTATGTTGTTGTTTCACCACTGAAGTCACTGACACTAGAAGTCGAAAAGGCAATTGTGCATGGGGGATCGGCACAACCTTCAAGTTAGTTCAGGGTTGCCCTTCTGTCTGACAACACATTCCGTCATAGTGAAAAACAAATGTGTGTCGAAGACAAAAAGGCCTTACGTAGTTATCTCTCTTGCAGACTTATGAAGTTTCATATAATTTGAAACCTGTCTGTTCCCGACTTTTGATATCTTTTTTATTTGAAAACAGACTACTAGTGTTTATTCAAATGGTTAGGGTAGCTGAAATTATTCCAAATGCATGGTTCTGAGAAAATACCTATATTCTGTCTAACATATATTGGTGACGATATGCAACGAAGTGTCATTATAACCTCAAGTTTTCTATAAAAAATGTTGTGTAATAAATACTTCGGTATCCTTCAGTTGATTATCGACGGGTGTTGGGTGTGGGGTAAATCTTCACCTCATATCCAACATGACATGAGTAAAACATATATTTTTAATGAATTTCATTCAATTTTGAACAGTGAGATACTTAGAAATTATAGGTAAATTCTACTGAATTCTGTTAAAGTTGTATGTACAAATCGTTCGATCGGAAAACAGTGTTTCAAGATAAGTCATATATGTTATATGAACTGATAATTGAGATTGAATGAACTCCTTAGAACACTAGAAAAGCAATTATGCGACATTGAGGCCTTGTCTCCATACTAATGCATTTTCATATGGCTCTCTTTTCGGTGACATTGAAAACGCATCGATCGATCTGTGTCCACCGTTTTCATACCGTTTTAAACTGTCCACACTAAAATGCGGGCGGCGTGGTTGGAGCAGTGCCAAGTGTTGAACATTTGTATGACCTTCTTTTCCGTCAAAATTGACTCAGCTTTCCATCCTCCCAAGGTCGGTAAAATGAGTACCAGCTTCTGCTGGTGGCTAACCTGCGACGGATTAGTGTCCCGTCCAGGGGGAGTAAATGACTCTCATCCGCTTAACACTACAGAAACCGGAGATAAGCGCCAGCTCCAATGGGCCACTTAGGCTCGTAAAAGGATTTAGCTTAGTACCAGCAAGGATGCTTATCTTTGCATACGTTGCGTTTTGTTGAATATTCTTGAATCTCTTGTACAAGATTTAAAATACCTTAGTTTGTAGGCCGTATACGAAATCATTTTTGGTTTTCGTTTATGCCATTCAGGCCTAAAAATTTTAAAATTATTAAAAAAAATCGCAAAAACTTGTTAAAAAAACTTGCTGAAACGTTTTCGGAGATACTCTCCTTCTGGTTCAGTATGTAATGAATGAGATGTGTGAAACATATAAATATATACACGTCATGTCAGATGGGAATACTCTAGGCTAGTGATACAATAAAATAAACTATATAATTCAAACAAATAATCTATACAAAGGTAAAATTCTATTTCCGAGACCCTTATCGAAATTCCATGACTTTCCAGGCCTGGAAAATGAAATTCTTAAATTCCATGACTTGCCAGGTTTTCTATGACCCGTACCAACTTTGAAGAATAAGGGCGAAATCTAACTTCGGTCAGAATCTGTTACCTGATGGAGGAATGGGCCAAGTCTTCATCAGCTCCAATGGCCCTCAGAACATAAGATGGCTCCAGTGAGGCCGATGTACAGGCACTGCAAAATACCCACAAGTTTATAGACCATTCATATGTCCCAAAAAATACTAATGTGTTCAAACGTTAATATAAATTCAAACGCACCTTCAAAAAAGCTCCCAAAAAGCCAAAACATTTTTTCCCAATTTCTCAAATTCAAGATGCTAATCAAAATAAATTCAGGAAACTCAATGTATGATGCATAAACAATGTTCATCAATATAACATTAGACCAGTTAGTAAAGCTTCATTGTATATACCAAAGATTACTGAGGGCCAATAATAGGAAGTTTAATATCCGTTTTGTGGGGTTAAGATCTGGAACTCACTGTCAAAGGATTTAAAATCTTTGCAGTGGTATCATAACGTCATTGCTCATAATCGCGATACAAAATCTAACACATTAAGAGTTGTTCAACTTGAAGTGGCACAGATGTGATAAAGATGAAGTGGTTGAGCGTTATAACTCAGACCGTCTGGATAATAATACGAACCTGCCCGAGGAGAGTGCAACATCTTTTAGTGCCATCAGCAGACTCTCGCCCTCCACGTAGGCAAAGGAAAGGTTCACACATCCGGGATAGGAGTGATCCGGGTCACCGTTACGAATCACGTGTGGTGAGACAGACATGATCCCATTTACAAGGCGATCAGACAACTCTGAAATTCTCTTGTGATCATACTAAACCACAAAACACATACACCAATTAGTTAAAGCATTATGCAGCACGTATTTCCTTTAGCTAAAAAGCTAAATCCTTTTACGAGCCTAAATGGACCATTGGAGCTGGTGCTTATCTTCGGTTTCTGTAGTGTTATGGGGATGAAAGTCAGTGACTCCCCCTGGATGGGACACTAATCTATCGCAGGTTAACTGCAGCAGGAGCCAGTACTCATTTTAACGACCTCGGGAGGATGGAAAGCTGGGTAAACTTTGGCAGAAAAGAAGGTCACACAAATGTTCAACTCTCAGCTGAGCCAGGGATTGAACCTGGGACCTTGTGGTTAGAAGGCAGAGACCTTAGCACTGTGCCAACCACGCTGAGTCAGGGGCACTTCTTTGCTCGAAATACATCGTTTGCTGTACAGATTTCCAGGGATGCAAGTAATTTTTGTGATCTTTCTGACACTTGTCTGATCCACAGGCAAATCATAAAACAGGGTGGACATAAGTGTTTGTCAACTATAGATTGCAATATTGAAATTTGCTGTTGTCTACAGTAAGTGACAGCGGCGTGGTTGGCGCAGTGGTAAGATCTCTGCCTTCTAACCACCAGGTTCAAACCCCGGCTCTGCTGAGTGTTGAACATTTGTGTGACCTTCTTTTCCACCAACGTTAACTCAGCTTTTCATCCTCCCGAGGTCGGTAAAATGAGTATCAGCTTCTGCTGGGGGCTAACCTGCGACAGATTAGTGTCCTGTCCAGGGGAGTCAATGACTTTTATCCGCTTAACACTGCAGAAAACGAAGATAAGCACCGGCTCCAATGGCCCACTTAGGCTCGTAAAAGGATTTGGCTAGCTAGCTCTACAGTAAATTATACATTATTCTGTGTCCAAATGTTTTTTGTCACGTAACATGACACCCCAAAATCAAGGATCAGTTTCAACAACCAAAGTGCCCGGTTCTTAGTTTGCTCAATGTGGACATTTTGCCGTTTTAACTATACTTATGTCCAATGTCCGGCCATTACTTGCATCCTCGGATTTCCAAGTGTATTTATTTTCTTTGACTGAAAACACAACATGCAAAATAGCTAACGACAACTTGATCTTGGGGGCCCCAATCAGAATGCTACAATAAGTCACATGTTTTAACACTCGAGGCCAGATCAAGTGGTCTATAATTCATTGTTTTCTTCACAAGTTCGAGTTATGCATGGGTTGTTTAGAGCTGAATTCAAGTAAGTAAAATTTAATGTCTTGGGAACACAGTTTAGCTTTGAAACCGTCACATGAAAGATTTTGTTAGGTCTACTGCTGTCTGGAAATTGCCTACAAATTCTTTATGTGACAAAGCAGCCAAGTCACCGCTAGAGCAGTTTTGCCATTCATTGCCATTTGCAGATCTATATAACACTTTAGTACAGTTAATAAATTGGTTATAATTTTTATACATCCGCGTTTGTTTTCTTTGGTCTTCTTTCATACAGAAAAAAGGGCTCGCACTTCTAATGAATTTTATAACACCATAATATATATTTCTAGCGCCTAACCTAATGAAAACACTTTAGTACGGTCAATAAATTGGTTATAATTTTTATACATCCGCGTGTGTTTTCTTTTGTCTTCTTTCATACAGAAAAAGGGGGTCGCACTTTTAATGCATTTTATAACACCGTAATATATATCTATAGCGCATAACATGTCATCGGTCATTCTTAAAAAAATCCTCCTAACTTAATAAGTGTATTTACAGAAACGTTTTAAATATTAACTCGACTATCAACTCGATCATCTTCATTAATTTGTTTCTGCCTACAAATGCACATGCGCTAATTGAGTGCCTATATCTAACTCACGGAGTCATGAGCTGGTAGAATTTGTAGGGGAATCTGGGAATCTAAATGTTACGGGTATAGAAAATAGAAAATATCGGAATGGCTTATCACCTTCAAAATAGAAACGCCTATTGCTATTTGATTTATAATCAAAACCAATGGGTATTCTTGAATTTTCATTCAATTATAAAGCATAAAAAAACATTCTGTAAACGACTTAATATCAAACTTTTAAACAGACTTCTATAACAGCGAATTCTTGATGCCACTGATAGTATCTTATTCTAATC
>JAODFW020290338.1:0-12332 GCA_027575235.2 Palythoa mutuki | reverse complement strand
TTATTGCGGTTTTTCGGTTTTGGGTAAATTTTTGTGCGGTTTTGCGGTTTTTAATGTGCCCCAACGCCCCCCTCTTTCAGTCTTTTCTGGTCGTTCCCTGGTCGCTTTGGGTCGTCCGGATAGAACTCGATTCTATCGATACGACCCGCGTAGTTTCCGGCGACTCGGTTTTATTATAATAGCGACTTTAATAAATGAGGACGCCGACGGTAATGAACAATAGTGAGTGATGGTAATAGACTGAGTGGATGAACGGAATTGGACGAACACGGAGTCCTATTTCAAATTTATCATAATAAATTACAGTTAATGAGAACTAAACTGAAAGACGAAATATTTGCAGATAAAAACAACTTGTACTAATTTTCATAACATTTGTAATAGTATGGCCAATGAGTGGAGTCCATTTCTGTCTGTTATCACTACTTGTTGCTGGTTGGTCAAAAATCCTGAAGCCCGGATCTGATTGGTTCATTCAACTGTCCCGATAACAAAATTTTGTTATCGGATAGTTAATAGTTTTCCAAGGCGATTAGGGAAAAATAGAGTTTAGAATTGGCCAATCAGATTTGAGGAAATTGTAATTATTATAATAAACACAATAATTGCACGTTGGAAAGCATCGACCTGAGCACCTGTATGTTGTTGTCGCTAGAAGCACAACGTAAAAGGACCTATTTTGGAGTTCTTCGGACGACGAGGACGTGATAAAAAAAATGTTCTCAGCTTTTTTTTACTTTCAAGGAGAAACTTGTACTCTTTTTCTGTTCACAAAGCTTAAGGAAGAGAAAAAAAAACCTAATGACAAACAGAAAGAAGTAAAGAGCAAATCAGAAATATATTTTTTTTCCGAGCAGTCGTCGTTGGCGTTGCCATCGTAGTTTCTTAATATAAAGTTCCTATTTCCATATAGTCGTCCAATCTCGTTTCCAGGGCTTTTCCCTAAAGGTAAGAGGCACCATCCACCCCCTAAAGAAAAACCCTGGGAACGAGATTGTATAGTCGTCCCTGTCATCAAGGGTCGTCTGAGTCCATCTGAAACAACCCAGATGACCCGAAACGACTAACCAGAGTACATACGTGCAGACGATGTCATTAGGATAAAATTCTGTCACGATACAAAATAATAACGCTGAAAACTCAACTATCAATAATATTATTGATCCTGTTAAGTTTACGATTTTAAATTACCACACTGACCATTTTAACATTTGCAAAAGAACAGGTTCAACATGAAACAACCTCCAGTACTATTTTCCTTTAGAAGGTATTTTATAATCACGTGCAGTGGTTATATTCTAACTTTTAAACCAAGCAAAATAATCAGGAAAACTTCACCTGTTGTTTTCTTTTATTTTGTTTATTCCTATTTTTGGAATTTTATTTTGTTTGGCCACCGCCTCGGAAGATTGCATCTTAGTTTACTCGTTAGATGTCACTTTTTTTAGAAGATTTTCCACGTAATGCAAAGACTGTGTACAAAAGTATCTTATGTCCAGTTTAAGCGATTTACAAGCAAAAATCTTGTTGATTAATAGCTGTTTTGAAGTGACGTTTGCCGTATATGCGTCAATAATTCGTTCTCCTTTCTGTTATTTTGCTGCCAAAGATGTCCCCAACAAAACTATCGCTGCATGACATCGTCGCCTAGATCGCTGCACCAGATGGGGCCTACCCTTTCAGTACACGCTTTTAATGATTAATGCAGTGCAATTGTCTCAAATGTAAAAAATGAATAATGAACAATAACAAAAATATTGATATGAACATTGGCCAAAAAAAGGTAGGTGAATAATGAACAATCACATAAATTTTTGAATTATTGATTAGACCATAGTAAATTTGAAATTCGTTGTCATCTGCACTTCAGTCTTCACATTTATATACGGAGCGCGCAATATAAGAATAAATTATCATCATCATCATCATCATCATCATCATTGTTATATAATTATTATTATTATTAAATATTCCGCTTCCATGCCCGAATGATGGAGTTTTTGAATTCATGGGTAGCAGAATAAAATTATTCTGTTGTTGTGGTGTATATTGGTTGCACAGTCGAAAGAAGAAAGCCAACAACTCTCATCAGACGCTTGGACGCTTATTTCAAAGACATCTTTGAAAGCCAAAAGCGGGAACTATTTGAAGACGCGCTTCAAAAAAGATATACATTATTATACAATGTGCGAGAAGTATAAACTATTGGATAATGTTGAAAATGAAGAAATGATAGAAACTTCTCTATCAAGGCTTAAGATCACGCTTGGAACAAGAGACTAAATTGACCAATGCGACGGAAGGTTCTAGAGTAAAAGGCATAAAAACAATTTGGAGTCATTTTCACGTTTAGATATACTCCCATTTATAGATATCTAGAGTTCTTGCATAACGTTTCTGCTTATTTGTTTTGGTCTGTTATCCAGGCCAAGAAACAATGCATGTTATTTGCATGCTAGTTCTTTTGATATTTTATGATTTCAGTATAAGATAAAAAAATAATCTGTCGTTCGTTTTATTTTTTTATTTAACTGATATTGTGTATTCCTGACAAATAAGCCAAGTAAAATGCAAAAATACTTTCTTTTGTTACGTAAATTCTGGTAAGTGGCTACGGGTTCCGCTGACATAGAGATGCCTCAGGCTACTAAACTGTAGTCACCGCAGACAAAAGCTTCCACTTCGCGTCACGTCTATC
The DNA here is from genome assembly GCA_027575235.2 of Palythoa mutuki. NCBI lineage: Eukaryota > Metazoa > Cnidaria > Anthozoa > Zoantharia > Sphenopidae > Palythoa > Palythoa mutuki. Next base: position 9,634 of record JAODFW020290338.1, on the reverse strand, counting down.
AGTAGCCGTACCCGTAACTAAGGGTTATACCATAAAATCTTTCGGCCTTAATGGTTAACGGTATGGCAACCAATCTATATGAAAGAGGAGACACTTTGCCTAAATGGAGATACTTTGCCTAAATGGAGACACTTTGCTTAAATGGAGACACTTTGCCTGTGGTAACATGCAGTATCTCTGTACTAAATATAGGGTCCTGTTTATATGCACCTGAGTCGTTTTTGTGGTAAGTGGTTACCTTGGGGCATAGGTACAAAACTAGCTGATCATATTCTGTTTTTCATGAAAATATCAGACACCGACTTATATCTTGTCCACCATTTTGTTTTAAATAAAATGCATGCGCGCAATTAAAATTCCGGGTTAAATCGTTCACATATATATCTCTTTATTGAACTTTCAACCTCGTATGTTGCGTTTCTAGCGTTCTGATTGGTTCACTCAATCTCGGTTATCAGCTCATATATACCGAATAACCTTAGATGAAAAATGTTGCCAAGCTGAAAAATTTGTGGGGGAGGCAAAGATGAGAATTTTCAAGTATCGGAAGTTTTAGAAAGTTCATTAAATTTAATAAAACAATTATTCCATTCTCACTTAGATGGATATGAGATGATTTATGGCCAACTCGGCGCTTCGCACCTCGTTGACTATTTACCATCTCGTATCCAACGCGCGCTCCTAGAATAATTGTTAAATATATTCTGGACCGAAGGTCTTTTCAGATCCGCTATGCGGTGCCTTTTTTTAAACATGGTTTGGCTATGTGTTCTTCTAAAGCATTATTATACTAATTCTAGTATGGAGTTAACTTTGTCAGTGATCTAACGTGAGACATTCACAGACCCTTCCCCTTTGACCACGTCAACACACACGTTTAGCGCGAACAGAGTTCATTGAGTCTGTTTCAGCCGCATTTAGTTAAGACGCTGTTACGCGTTGAAACTTTTAGCTGAAACTTGTGTGCAACAACGATGCGAAACAAGTTTCACCAGGCGTTGCACCGTGTAACACAGTCGGTTTCGTAAAACTTTTTTGAATCTCCGTTGCGAGACAGGTTCCACGAAAAGTAGAACTGCTTTCTACTTTTGCAACAGTCACAACGATCGCTGTGGCGTAAAAAACAAAAGTTTCACCGTGTAACATCACCTGGTGAACTTGTCTCGCTCGGCGTTGTACACGAGTTTCAGCTAAAAGTTTCAACGTGTAACATCACCTGGTGAACTTGTCTCGCTCGACGTTGTACACGAGTTTCAGCTAAAAGTTTCAACGTGTAACAACTGCTTAAGAAGTACAGCATCCATCTCAAATAGGATATTTAACAATTGGACACGCAGTAGGCGGGTGTTTTAGTATCACCCAACTAGTCGGACAGAAAAGGCAATAATAAAGTTAGCAAATGCATGTTGACAAAATATTTATTTGGAAATAAACTGAAAGGAAGCGTCACGCTCAATCGCGCCAAACTTTGAACTCAGTGCCGTCTTCTCATCTGACAGCAGCGTATAAAAACATTGTGAGAGACTTTCATTTAACTCTTCTTTTTCCAGCTCTTATAAACTGTTTTAAATTGCTGTAAACTGTTGTAAATGTTTGGTTTGCTAACCATTCTATAATAAAAAAGATAATATATCGTACTTTGTTGCCCTTTTGGTCTTTTCTGGGATGGAATTATCCGGTAATTATCTAAAGTCTCCTTTGAAAGTTCCACAAAACGCGAAGACGCCGCCGTTGTTTTGGTAGGTTCTCAAAACTAGCGAATATCGCTAGTCGAGGACTATTGCTAATATTCCCCTAGTAGCGTAGCCAATCAAAACGCAGGATTTGCATAAGTCCCCGAGATGGGTGATACTAAACCACTTTATTATATGGCAGGCTCACTGAGCGGGCAAGATGAAGCGAATTCTGTGTTCTTATTGGTTACACGAGCAGGCAAGATAGCCCATCGTATCCGCTCGGGATTGCCCGTTTTGTTCCCGCCAAAAAAAATTGCGTGGAGCGGAATTAGACACTGAGTTTTTGGCAATAGTGTCGCAAAAATGGGAAGAGGTCAGTCAAAACAAAGAAAACATAGACGATTTTCGTAAATAAAACGACAAATACAAAAAATAAAACACAAAGTAATATGAAGACATAGAAGCTTTTTTGTCTAACGGAAAATAGTAGTAAAGTGAAATTCTTTGGCCATATAATAAATCCCTTATTGTACAAGCTTGTTCGGTCAAGATGGCTGGATATTGGCCTTGTTCTTTTATTGCATTATCATGGAACTGACGCAAAAAAAAGAACTTGGCCAATATCAAGCCATCTTGACCGAACAAGCTTGTTCAATAACGCATATTTACTATTTAAGTAAGTAGGGTTTATCTCACCAAGAAAAAAGTTCAGTTTCAAGGGCACATCTAACAGCATTATAATGATGATAATGACAACGATAATGATGACCACGAAATTGATGAAGATGATGATGATGACGAAGATGGTCATAACGATAATGAAAATGATGGTGACAGTGAAGATGATAGTGATGACCATGATTGATGATGATGATGATGACAACTACAATGACAATGATGATAATAATGATATTAACAATGTTGCTGATGATGAGGATGATAATGATGACCAAGATGACGATGATGATGACGAAGATGGTGATAATGATGATAATGACAATCACGATGGTGATAGTGAACATGATAGTGATGACCATGATGATGATAGCAACTACGATGACAACAATTATGATAATAATGACGATAACAACAATGATGATGGTGAAGATGATAATGATGACCAAGATGATGATGATGACGAAATGGTGATACTGATAATATTAATGACAATGAAGATGGTGATAGTGAACATGATAGTGATGACCATGATGATGATGACAACTACAATGACAACAATTATGATAATAATGACGATGATAACGACAATGATGATGGTGAAGATGATAATGATGACCAAGATGGTGATAATGAAAATGATGGCAGTGACAATGACGATGTTGATAGTGAAGATGATAATGATGACCATGATGATGATGATGACAACTACGATGACAACAATTATGATAATAATGACGATGATAACGACAATGATGATGGTGAAGATGATAATGATGACCAAGATGATGATGATGACCAAGATGGTGATAATGAAAATGATGCCAGTGACAATGACGATGTTGATAGTGAAGATGATAGTGATGACCATGATGATGATGATGACAACTACGATGACAACAATTATGATAATAATGACGATGGTAACGACAATGATGATGGTGAAGATGATAACGATCAGCAAGATGATGACGATGATAACGCAGATGGCGATAATGATGACGTCAGGCTGATTTTTCACTAATGCACTTGTGATATATGAAAAACATCAGCTTGGACTCCAAAATCATTCTTTCTTTTACGTGGATGTTTACTGATACTTACTTGTCTGAGAGTCTCCAAGTCCATAGGGGTTTTAACTACATCGTAGTAATCTTTGACCTGTTTGGATGACACTGGCTTGTGGAAAGGCCAGGACTGCAAGAGAAGAATACCGTGATAAGATTAACATTGTAACAAAATATTGCAAGACAACTGGCTCATGTTTCACTAAGCTGTTAGAAGTTACAAGCAATAAAATACGAACCTTTGTTAGATTTATCCTCCTTTCATTGACAGGTATGTATCAAGACATTTTTAAAATGTCATGTAGCTCACTGGATTTACAATGTTGAATTAATACTACATTAAATGTAAATCCACTGAACTACCTAAGCTACTACTTGTCAGCGAGATCGTTTAATGATTTAATATCCAAACATTAGCATCCTGTTGGGTTATTGTTGCATTTAATGTTAGAATAATGCCAGATTAATTGTAAATCCACTGAGCTACAACGGCTACTACTAGTCAGAGAGGTTATTCAATGATTTGACGTCTACACATCTACTTCCCACTGAGTTGCTTTCGCATTCAATGCGAGATTAATACCAGATTAATTGTAAATCCCCTGAGTTACAAGAACTACTACTGGCGAGTTAGGACGTTTAATTAATTAATGTCCACTTCTATCTGAGATGCTTTTGCATTCAACGTGAGATTGATACTAGATTAATTGTGGATCTGGCAGTGAAGGATCTATCTGGGATACAAGAGGTTGTCTTGAGTTTGGTCACAACTTGTGCTCAAACTTTTTTTTGAGTATTGTTGATCCAAGGTCTGTAGAGGTAGGAGGTGTGACTGATGACCACTATGTCAGCCTGACTCCATGTCTGTAGTGGTTGGAGGTGTGACTGATGACCACTATGCCAGCATGACTCCTGGTAAGTAGTGGTAGGAGGTGTGACTGATGACCACTTTTTCAGCCTGACTCCTGGTCTGTAGTTATTGGAGGTGTGACTGATGACCACTGTGTCAGCCTGCCTCCATGTCTGTAGTGGTAGGAGGTGAAACGGATGACCACTATGGCAGCCAGACTCTAGGTCTGTAGTGGTTGGAGGTGGGACTGATGACCACTATGTCAGCCTGAATCCTGGTCTGGAGAGGTAGAAGGTATGACTGATGACCACTGTGTCAGCCTGCCTCCATGTCTGTAGTGGTAGGAGGTGAAACTGATGACCACTATGCCAGCCGGACTCCAGGTCTGTAGTGGTTGGAGGTGTGACTGATGACCACTATGTCAGCCTGACTCCTGGTCTGTAGAGGTAGAAGGTATGACTGATGACCACTGTGTCAGCCTGCCTCCATGTCTGTAGTGGTAGGTGTGACTGATGAATACTATGTCAGCCTGACTCCGTATCTTTAGAGGTAGGAGGTGTGACGGATGACCCCTATGCCAGCCTGACTCCAGTTCTGTAGTGGTAGGAGGTATGGCTGATGACCACTAAGCCATCCTGACTCCTGGTCTGGAGAGGTAGGAGATAGAACTGATAACCACTATGTCAGTCTGACTCCAGGTCTGTACAGGTAGGAGGTATGACTGGTGACCACTTTGTCAGTCTGACTCCGGGTCTGTAGTGGTAAGAGGTGTGACTGATGACCACTTTGTCATGTCCGACTCCATGTCTGTAGTGGTTGGAGATGTGACTGATAACCACTATGTCAGCCTGACTCCTGGTCTGTAGTGGTAGGAGGTGTGACTGATAACCACTATGTCAGCCTGACTCCTGGTCTGTAGTGGTAGGAGGTATGACTGGTGACCACTATGCCAGCCTGACTCCTGGTCTGGAGAGGTAGTAGGTATGACCGACGACCACTATATCGGCCTGAGAAATATAAGTACGAGCAGCACATTTAACAGATTAGTGTCCCATCCAGGACAAGGGAGTCAAAGAATCTTATCCGCTTAATATTTCAGAAACTGGAGATAAGCAACAGCTCCAAGGGGTAACTTAGGGTCGTAAAAGGCTTTAGCTTACCTCAGGCATAGCTCTCATCTGAGCGACCACGTTTTCCAAAAACCATGAGAAAGCCGCCTAAAATATAATATAATGTTCCTTAGAAGTTATACCACTGGTGACAGGATACATAAGTTAGGTGTTGAAGAATAAACTATTAACATCAAACAAAACGGTTCAAATCTTTCATCATGCAATGCTTACTTTACCTTTTACAACACCAACTTTTGATTTTAGGGAAAACACTGTTCAAATGAGTGTAACAAACTAAGGGAAATACCATATAGAGCCCAATTTTAAGAGTTTTTCAAATCTAAAACTTTTGAACTTTCGAGCTTGTGGTCTCATTTCTCAAGAGATTCCACATCTGCTATATCTTTTTTTATGGGCAGTTAGGCACTTTTTGAGTGTTCTCCTTATTAAATAATTTTCAGGTCAGGTGCGGCGCTTATTCAACGAGTTGATTAAAGTCACACATGCTTTCGACAACTAGATTTTTACATCTACATTTATCAGGAGTTCATTATCAGAAAACTGAACTCTACAACAACAAAGGTGTAAAATCCATTTACCTGTGAGTCATCGCTAAGAAGTGGGTTGATGTCCTTTTCCAAGCTAGTAATTTCATCCTCTTTCTATGTAGCAAATATAATTGACTTCTTAGTGAAGGCGGCATGAGGGCTTTTATTCATTTAACAGAAACATTGTAACAAAACATGAGCTGGTAAATGAATTTTGCTTTTTTTCATTTATTTTAGCTTATGGTTGGCGCAGTGGTAAGATCTCTGCCTTCTAACCACAAGGTCGCGAGTTCAAACCCCAGCTCAGCAGAGTGTTGAACATTTGTGTGATCTTCTTTTCCGCCAAAGTTGACTCAGCTTTCCATCCAACCCAAAATCAGAACATAACTTGAATATTACCACTGAAGTAGCCAGATACCATCGACAAAATAGAAAGGTAACAATTCCCAAGTACCACCTTCTAATGAAGACCTTGAAGAACCTCATTACCTATACTGACATTGTGAACTGAACAGCTCAGCCAGGGGCACCTTTATAATTTGTACTTCGTTTCAAAACAAAATCTTGCAACAAAAAGTGGATACCTCATTTAACATCTTGTTGCACACATCAAGCATCTTCTGTGCAGTTTCTGTGTACTCATGTTTGGCACCGTTGTAAAGTACACTGTTAGATACAATCATGCTGCAATGTTCGAGGAATTCCTCGCGGTTCTGGTACTTTGCAGCTCTTAAGTTCTAAAAAAAAGAAAAGTTCAATCAAAACGGCTCAAAATAAGGAAAAAAAGTCTGATGGCCTGATGGGCATCAATCATCATGGATTCAAAACGAGGCTGGACAAGAATAACAGAGAAAAGATGGTGTCACGTGCCTTCGTAGTAAAAATCGTTGAAATATCTACCCTTGATCTGGATTTTGCTGAAAAATGTTCCAATGAGGAAGATAAAGCTCCACAAAAGGTTTTGTTTGCCTGTCCTTTCTCGTTTTCAATCCAAGACGGCAGAAGCGAGAAAAAGGTTTGGATTGCCCGTCCAGTCTTGTTTTCAATGCAAGATGGCGGAAGCGAGACAAAGGTTTGATTTACCCGCCCAGCCTCGTTTTCACTTCAAGATGCCAGAAGCGTGACGAAGGCCTACTCTAAATCTAAATATAAATGCTACTGTGCAAAACACCCTATTGGGTTATACGGCGCAGGAAATCAGCAAGCACATCAATTGTCATAGTAATGGCTGATTGTCAACAGTTCCTGAAAGTTCACTCTAGAAGTCAGGAATGATTTAAATTTATCAACTGATGTAGCATTTCTAGCTTTGTTAGGAAGATTATTCCATTCTGGAATCGTACAAAGTAAGTATGATCTATAACAGTTTTTGTTTGTTCTGATGTTCCAGAACCAGGTCTGGCTATTTGTTTTCCTTGTTGGACGTCCCTTCCTCAGCAGTCTTGTAAAGTTGACATCGGTACTCAAACGCTTAGTAGCCCAAAATGAACAACAACAATTTTTATTGAATGTGTGGAGTTCAGATTATTTACTATGTAACAATTTTACATACGTTGTTATACAGCTATTTTGAAAAAGGCTGATATCTGCTACAATTAAAACCATGATCGAAAGGAAATGCAGGAGTTCAAAGTGTTACCAATTTACAATTGTTAAAAACGTGGAATACATCTTAAGGGTGCGGTACAGTTCGAGAGATGTTTTCACTTATCAATCCGAAACTTCTTTACTATGCATCGGATATCTCTAAACCTTTATATTACTGGAAAGCTAATGAAATTCTCTAAAAGATTGTTTAATCACTTTTCTACTTTTTTGTTTATTAGCAACATTAAGCGTATTGTGTGTAACCAAATATTTCCTTTGCGATGTTCCAAGTCCATTTGATTGAAAGCTAAACCATCCTTTGTTATCATTCCTTCCTCACTCACGTTTCATAGCCGATTTTTGAATTTGTTATTTGCAAAGGATTTTTACTGGTAAATCATGTAATATATAAAAAATCTTAGCCGAGTTTCGAATTTCCTGGCACGGTTTCGAAGGTCAATTATTACACCACCGCTGTGCCAAGTTCGGCAATAAAAAGTTGTTTCCATAAAAACGCATTTGAAAAGAAGACCTGGACACCATTTTACTTTCAGTGATGAGTTTTGATTTCACATATCTCAAGACCTACACATGCTTTTAAACATTTTTTTACCCAAAAGATCTTTTCAAAGCCGATAGGTTTCCCGTAAAAGCTAAACAATGGTATATCTTTACTGTACCTATTCAAACTGTACCGTAACCTTAAACGAAAAACATCGCGCTTCTACGACTGAAAAAGCAATGTAGCACTCATCGCTGTGCAGTATATCAAATACGCGCTAGCTGCATCTACCATGCTATTTTATCATCAGTTTTCAGGCATCCTTGTCTCGAAGAGGCGAAAAATAAGAGGCGCTGGGGATATGGGAAGGATCTTGCATGACTCTTATAACCAATTTTTTTTCTTACCACCATTGCTTTTATTACTGTTGTCATTAAAACATGATATATCTACTGCTCAGTTTTTTCTACCCAACATTCTATTCAGTCATAGTACTGACTGTTGCTGATTTCAAACTCTCTGTTCGCTAGGAATTACTTACTGACTTTTTAACCACAAACCCCAGACGAAAACCTTCATTCCCTGATTATGGTTTAAACAAAAACATTCGGAAACTTTTACATACATTTTACTTTGCCTTTTTTTATTTATTTGAATACACATAAAATAGCGTTTCATATCTTACAGATACAATTAGTAACTTTGGAACTTTAAATGAAAGAAACTATAAAACACACTGAAATACTTGCTACAACTTTTTGAATCACTTTTGTTCAGGACGAGTATATGGGGACGACAAAAAATACGTCTTGGTTGCCCCATGTACAGCAAGAAATTTTACTTAAAATCGAGTCCTGCTGGTTTAAGAAAGTTGCCTGTCTGGAGAAAATACTAACCTCTCTAATAGTTTGGAGATCCATGGGATTCTTCACAATCTTGTAATAATCTGGGACACTTTTTGCTGAGACTGGCTGATGAAATACCCAACTCTAAACATGGAAACAGAACAATATGGCTGGAAATGAGCTTTCAATCTGGGTATCATCAGAGTTATGTATAATGATGATGATGATGATGATAATAATAATAATAATTGAGGCGATGACAGAGTGGTAAGATCTCTGCCTCCCAATCCTGAGGTCCCCGGTTCGGCCCCTGGACTGGTCGAGGATTGAATATTTGGGTGACCTTCTTTCCCGCTATAGTTCACTCAGCTTTCCATCTTTCTGGGGTCGGTAAAATGAGTACCAGTATACATGGACAGCTTTGAAGCAGCTGCCCGAGGCGCCTATACATGCTTTCGGTTCGCTGGGGGTAATTGATCATTGTAAAGTACCTTTGAGCATACATATGGAAAAGGAGCGATATTAATGCACCACTTAATAATAATAATAATAACAATAATAATAATAACAATAATAATGTAAAGGCGGCCAGATCAATCACGAATGTGGACGACGATTAGATTAAACTGACTACCATTGTGGGAGGTATTTTACGGGCTTTATTAATCGTAACTTTCATTCGACGATAAGTTGACTAAGTTGAAGTTCGATCTTGGAAGTCGTAAACTAGAAATAATACAAATGCATAGACTTAAATTACTAGCACTGCACG
>JAODFW020289311.1:0-12333 GCA_027575235.2 Palythoa mutuki | reverse complement strand
GCTTTTAGGAGGCAAGCAATACCTCCACCCTTATGGTTATTTTTTTTTGTGTTCAATGTAGCGTTTTAAAACTTTACACAAATATCATTGGCTCATTGCAAACTCTAATCAAATTTGTGTTATAGTTGCGTTAATTATTATTACTTCATGAAAACATCATAAAATTTGCACTTTGGATGTATATTTTTAAAGTCTTCAAGTTGCACAACTACTTTTCGAAGAATAACATAACATTTCTCCTTTTTCCTGTTAAGACTTTAGAATCTTTTTTTAAGTTGATAGAGAGAGGTTAGTGAAATAACGATGACGTCATATAGCTAGAAGGTATGTCATAACTTCCTAATTTTTCAACATAAAGTTTTCGAAATATGTAAAAAAATCAATCAGGATAAGTGCTACAATAACTTTAGAAAAAATTCATTAGAATAGCATAGAAGAGAATGCAGAAATTAGAGGAACTACAAGTTACTATAGCGCATTGCTATAGATGTGGTATCTTACACAGTTTTAACGCAATTAAGAAAGTACAGACTCGAAGAACCGTCGTACAATATCCAAAACCAAGAAGTAAGTATTATTTTTGAAAAAAACCCCTCTAATTTAACAAAGATTTTTTAAAAAAACAATAAAAAACAACTTTTAATCTTGTAGTTGTTGTAGGAACCGAACGTCAAAATATACACAGAAAATGCTCCAATAACAGCTATTTTCAGCTGAAATCTAGTGACTTTACCTAACCTTTTTATGGCTGTGTTGTATTTTTGAGTGTACAACGCGAAGACAACGGGATTCCAAAACAAAACGTAGTTTACCTACACCAAACGTAGGAGATAACAGCAGCTCCGCAGCTCAAGATACACGATTTGTCAACTAGCCACAATCCGATTACTTTAGCTTCTTTTTCTACTACTTCTCAGTTCTAGAGAAACTCTATTTGCTCAGATATATATAACGTGACTAATTCCACTAGAATATTCGAAGGTTTCTAGTATAGTGAATCTATGTTCTATTTATAGAATGTTTACATAGGTCTGGAGAGTTCTAGCAGTATTAAATCATTCTGCAATAGGAAAATTCTATCAAACTATGGAAAGTCCCAGCGCCGTCCAGTTAGTACTTCTTTCTGAAAGTATTTTTCTAAAGACTATTTTTACGGTGGCTAGCCGCCACAACAGGCTACCAGCCTAAAAAAGCTGTTATTCGGTATTCGGTTATGCGGTACAGCGGTTTCTGCATGAAAATACACCAAAATGAGGGTATCGGCCAAAACTCAGGCAAAACTACCGCGATTGGTCATGTGCAGATGTGCAGATAGCCTCGTTTCCGTGTATTCTTAAAAAGAAAATTGCTGTACAGTCATAACGACTTGCAGAACTGGAATAACATTGATTGCAAAGCACTGAAGAGTTATGGAGATAAAATATCCTTGGGAGGGGGTAGAAGGGGTTATTTTCAGCCCACTTTCCCTCTCCCTTACCTTCCCTAATGGAGGGTTAACACTATTGAAAAAGGAGATAATCGTCTGCTGTAAGGTGTTAAAAGCTGACTACAATCTAAATCAAAAGTATTATCAACAATAGTAGGCGAGTTTCTGCTGACTTCATTGTTTACATTCTGCTTCGTTAGCATACAACTTAAGTCGAAGAAAGAACAAAGATAAACAACAACTGACTTTAAACTTGAGAATACTTATCAAATGAAATAAGAATTAAGTAACCGGACTTTCGGCTTTATATGTGTAGGTTCAAAGAAGAAGCCGCTGCTGAAAAAACCTCAAAACAGCTCGAGGTAAGAACGTAATGAGCCCATACATTCTTTCTAAAATTTCCAATTTTTAAAGCCACATCAAGGAAAGAATACGCAGCATATCAATCTCGTACTTTCAGAGAGAGTTTGTTTTGCAGAACCATTTCATTACTCACAAGCTTTGTTTTTGTACTGAATTCGAAAGAAGGGCGTGTAAGCTAATGAGGCAAAAATGTAAAAAGAAGCTCGCCTATAACTCAACGCCTTACATTCCATGTGAAAACATAACCATCCACATTGACCACTGGTACAATCACCCAGTCCATCTTATCAATCATGGCCGTAATAGACACATCTTGGCCATATTTGGTGAGCATCTTTCATGAAAAGATAAACAAGATAATCAAATCATAATACATTCACCATTTTTCTTAAAAGATAAAACACTCTTCAAAAAGAAATTACACAAATACTCTTTTGGTAGTCATTTTGCCTATGCATCGAGGAGCAAACATAAAAATGTCTTCCGCTAATGACCTAAAGTTTCGGTACACAACAGTTTAGGGCACCAAAAGTGACTGTTGCAGTATTAAATATGGTTCATTTACAATATCTTTCAAAGCTAAATGTTAAAGAGTAATTTATAGATTGTGTCGTATCATTATTCACTGCTACCGCCTCGGCGGGGATCGAGTATATAGCTAGGTACCACACTAAGGCTAGAATTTGTCCTTTTCAATCTGATTCCGAGGGTGTAATTTTTCTCCGGGTACTCCGGTTTTCCTAAATCAGCAAACATCAACACCAGCCATTTACAGGATAATGGGATTTGATGCTAAGCTCTGATCAAGGTGATACAGGGATCGTATAGACGGCATAGCAGATGCCAGAGACCATATACTTTCGGTCTAGCTTCTGACTGCATCTTTAACACACGGTTTTTGTTCTGTGTTTTTTCTTCTTCTTTTACTTTCACCTCAAGTACCGACTTAGCTTATGCATTATAGCTTCTCAATTGTTCTGCCAACTTGGCTAGAACAGCTTTAATAGTTATACAAAGTAGCCAGAACATTATAGCATAGCATCTACTTGAAAACAATTAATAAGTATTTATTTATACTATTTTCGAAACTTTTTAGGAAAGTTTAAGGTTACTGCCATACCTTCAGGGGTGTTTTGCGTCAAAACGATACAGCAGTGCGTCTGCTTTAACCGTAGATACCTAAACCCATATATCACATTAAAACTTATAGAGCTGGCTTTCGAACTGTACTAAAAATTTTGAACGAAAATGAAATTTTAGATTTTTTACGTTCTCTAAAACCAAGCAAAAAAAATGCCATTCGAAAGTTACAAGTCCAAGCGATTATTGATATTTAATGATTTAATAATATATAATCTTCCAGTTTCAAAAGACCAAAAGTGCTAAAAAAGTGACTGCGTTTTTTCATATTCAATTGCAGCCAAAAGTTATAGTGCGTTTTCGAACTAGGGTTTAAGAAAGGTTTATAGACCGTACAAAATTGCTCTAAAACAAAAATTTTTTCGAAAAACAAAAAACGCAGACACGTTTTTGTTCTTCATATATTGAAGAAGTTACCGTGCAAATTTTAGGGGGAACGCACAAATTCCCGCTCGTTTTTATAGAATGCAAAAAAAATCTAAAATTTAATTTTAATTCAAAATTTTTAGTATAGTTCGAAAGCCGGCTCTATCAGCTTTAATTTGATATATAGGTTTGTAAGACAGATGCACATGTCGTTTTGACGCAAAACACCCCTGAAGGTATACGGTAACCTTAAGTCCAATAAACAAAATATCTCATTTTTCAAGACATCTTTATAAAAAACGACAATTGGAAATGCAATACTTGATTTGCATGATTTATTTTGCTTAAATTGTGAAGATGACGTCACCCAATTAACATCAAATGATGCCTTATTCATCAGACTATAGTTATTGAGATTTTCATGGGCATAGCTGAAAACGTCAATTTGCTAGGTTGAAAAACCTTTGGAGGAGGGGGTCGCGAATGCCCTCCCCGGTCCCCTTATACATTGAAGGTTTAAACAGAAAACGGCCTCGAGCTAATATAAACTCTCCCTTACCTCCCGTATAATATACATGCAAGTCGATGGACTGACCCACTCTCGTGAATGGATCCCGCACTGAAAGTAAAATGTTTTCCTTCCTCGTCCTGAACTTATCTACGGTTAAAGTTAATTAAACCAATCACTTGTTTGATTTAGGTTGATTTAAGTGAATACTATTACTATTGGTTACTGGACTCTTCATACCAAAGACACTTCAGTACCAAAGACACTACAGTACCAAAGACACTTCAGTACCAAAGTCACTTCGTACCAAAGGATCTACATAACGAAGACACTTCACATAAAAGACACATAACAAAGATGGCTTCATATCAAAGACACTTCATACGAAAGACAAACACCAAAGACACTTCATACCAAAAACAATTCGCACGAAAGATACTTCATACCAAAGACAATTCCTACCAAAGACACATCATACCAAAGACACTTCATAAATACACTTTGTACCACTAGCTTATCTACATACCGAAGACCCTTCATATACCAAAGACACATACCAAAGACGCTTCATATCAAAGATGTATTGCACCAAAGACACTTCCTACCGAAGATACTTATACCAAAAACAATTAATCCCAAACACACATCATACCACAGACACTTCATTTCAAAGAAATGTTATACCAAATTTCGTAGTTGTAGTGATGCATGAAACAAAAGTCGTAAAAGTACAGGACGTTTTGGTAACAATACTGGCGTCGAGATGCGAATGAGGTGTTTTTAAGGAAGGTAAGAACCCACCAGGGGCTGGTTAAGATTTTATACATGCCTGGAATGTGTATTCGATCATTAATTTAATTCGGTTCGCGAATGGAATGTTACTCTTACAGAAACAATCCGACTAGACCATCGGACAACAATCTCTAAAGTTTACATTGTCAAAATCAAAGTTATGATTGTTTCGTATGAATTGTAGATGCTGTATGCGCCAACGGAGACCTCTTAACACCGTAAAAAATAGCTCTTTTGTGCTCTTAGTTCTAGATCTTGACGCTCGTCATGTTTCTCCAATATAAACTTTCTCATAGTCTTTGCAACTAATTTTATAAAAGATTCTCGTAGACAGATCCTGACTAATTTTGTCTTTATGCTCTTAAGGCCAATCCAGAGACTACGCTTTTGAAAAATCTGTAATATACCATAACGCGTACAACTATAAAAATAATGACTAGTTGATCTAAACTTACTTTAAATATTAAATAATAAAGTCACAATTTTTTTATTTTTTAAACTTTTGAATATTAGTTATAGGCTTTCGTAATCAAAAGTAAATACCTTTATTGCCTGCATATCCCTATTCTCGTAAGATCTTCCTAGAGAGAATGTTCTTGCTAGTCTTGCATGCCGATTTGCCAAAGCCTTGAGTTCGTCCATAATCTAAACCGAAAGACTTGTTACTTTATTGCTCCACTGCGACAAAATTTATGTTTATTCTTTTATATATTTATTCATTTAAAAAACAGTAAACAAATAATAAGAGAAAAAAAGGAAAAAATATGGACTGCTTTGGAAATGCTTTAAAACAGTTACATGGACCGTACTTGGTGATCTTATGTTTTTTCATAAGCTGAAACTAATATATTTTTGAATAGGGATATGCAATCCAAAGCTGTGTTGGCTTAAGATGCATAATATGGGAAGATGAACGCTTCCAATAATTGTCTTCAGGTTTAAATGCAATGCATATTAGGTGATCAAAATTGTTAATTAAATGTTCCTTTACTCCATGTTATACTCAAGACCCTTGAGCCCTTGATTATACTTATATGTTGGGTTTGGAGAATATTTTGATAGTAATAAACATTACATAAAGCATCACGTTAGGTGATGGAATATCTTTAAGTGTTCCTTCATTCCCCGTTAAACTTAGTACCCTTTACTATACCTATACTCGCTAGCCTGGGCAGCTTGTAGCAAACTTCAAAAGCCCTGGCACTCAAATTTACCAAGGGATTATAAAGTCTTCTTGTTCCAGTATACGTATCTAGTTGAACTAAGGCAGTTCTTCTCTACGGTACACTGAGAGACCTTGACTTTAAAGAAAACAACTCAAAGAAAGCTGGAGGGCACATTTTCGAACCTTCTGGGCCGGGTGGCAGAATATTCATTGGTCTGAACACGGAACAATAGAGAAAATCTAAGGAAACCTATAACCCCTATTTTACTTACTCTAATGCGTCGACGCCTCAAGTTTGCCGGACACTGGTTAAGAGCAGAGAGTGAAGTTATCTCAACAGCTCAACTCTTCTTCTATGGAGCCAAAGTCTCCCGATCCGTAATCGCAAAACGGCGTACCCACAAATGCTATCACGGGACTCGGGTATCGAAGTTGGTGAACTGAGTCAGGCCATGAGACACCTCTCAGTTTGGCGTGCCACTGTTGTTGATATCCCGGCCTCGGATGCCGAAGGATGATGATGATGATAGTGATGATGATGCATGATGATCATTCTACTTGTATGACTGGGCTTAGATAACGTTGTGATAGTAATAAACAATACACGAAGCATGACGTTGGGTGATGGAAGATCTTTAAATGTTCCTTCACTCCACAACTATTAGGACCCTTTATTATACTTGTATGTATTGATTTGGAAAATTTTTTGATAGTAATAATCACTACACAAAGCATCGTGGTAATTTTAGTGATGGAAGATTTTGAAAATAATTATAATTTTAAGTATTGCTTTGGAAAAAGTTTATAATAACTTGGTATACTCGAAATTATTGCAGCTATGGGGTGATTTTTGACAGTATGAGGCTTCAGCAAAGATCAGATAAAAACTAACAAATTTGTTTAATGAAATATGTAAAAAAACTGTTGACTAAAGATGTACTGGTGCTGTGCACGACGCGTAAGATAAAAAACAGCGACGGAGTCAAAAAAACAAAACAAAAAAACAAGCCAATCGGGTACGTTTTTAGATAAGGGCCTCTGTACATGAAGGTGAGGTACCACGGGGGGCCGGGGTAACTCGCTTGACCGTGGAGAAAATTTACCCGTGTTTACATGAAGTTTTATGACCCCGGGGAGGTGAGGTGAAATAGTCTTTTGGAACACAGATGAAACGCATATAGGAGAATAAAAGTTTTACAGATTACAGTCCATGTGCTGCTCACTTGTCTTTATTAAATGACTAATAAAACATTTAAAAAAAAAACAAATAATAGCATGTCTTAAAGTGATTTTTGGCTTAAATACGTACAGCACTCGTGATATTTCCAGATTGCCCCAAATCTCACTTGCTGCACTCGTAAAAATTATTTTAACCCACTACAACATTTGCTATTACCTATACAAAGCCACTGTCAGCATTTGCCGTCTTCTTTAATTGCTGTTTCAACAAAAAAATACTCCTCTATCATGTTGATGAAATGAAATTTTAACTGCGACTTACCCCGGGGTGACGGGTCAAGTGTGTACATGTGAAAACAGCATGAATACTCGCCCCACGTAGCTGGGTAACTCGGTCTAAATGACCGGGTGACTCGGCTCGGTGGGGTACCTCACCTCTCACGTAAACAGAATCAAAATAAAAACAGAAAATGTATGACGAGCCGAGTTACCCCACCTCATCGGGTTACCCCACACCTCCGTGGTACCTCACCTCCATGTAAACAGGGCCTAAATCTCGCGTGCATGATTCTGTCTACTTCATGAACATGTAGTAATTTACAAATCGCTTGATCTAATGCTTGTTATTCTTCGTTCCTGCCATGTAGCTAGGGTAAATGTATACGATGATCATTATGGATTGGATAAAAATAATCAATAGTTTAAAATATTTTATAATTATTCAATAAGGGACTGTGGGTGAACGTAAACAGCAATGTACAGTTTAGCGGTAATAAGGTAAATAATTGTTTTATTTTAATTTGACAATTGTTTTATTATATAACACAACAGTGAATTGCAGGAGATTCTTTATCCAGATAACTTTTTACGAAATTTATCCTTCATTACTGTATACTTTAAAGAAATCGAGTACACAGCACAAAATTCTTGAGTACTTCGTAAGATAGTTTTTTTTTTCGAAATACATTCTTAGGGATTATTGAAAAACACATTTACAGTAAATGTAAATAATGTAAGCAAGCCGATCTTCCTCTAACGGCTTTAGCCAGTTGAGATGCACGATGCGCTCAATGATGCCACCATTGCTGCTATAAAGGTTTCGTAAAGAATTGCCAGGAAAAATGGCCCCAAATATTGTTTCCAGTTGTGTGCTTCAGAGCAACCACATATCCTTTGGAAAAAGTACTGGATGAATTTCAGCTGCCAGTGTTCTTGCTGTCCCGTTCAAGGCTTGTTAGAGCCAGCGGCAGAGTTCCGGCTCTTTCTTTTGTTTTGTTTCCGATTCTTTGTTGGAAAACGTCTTGTCCGAGTTCCTTAGCAAAGAGCCTCGAATCTCTTAGCTTGCTTTTTGTTGGAAAACGTCCTTTTCCTTTACAGTGTCTTCTTGCCTAGCTTTGTCTAGCCCAGTGATGTTTGCACATTCATAAAGCCACTCAGGTTCCTTTTTGTCAATCTTTTGTTCGGCATTGTGGCTCTGTGGACCGGTAAATATCGAGTCGAGAACGAAGGCTGAAGGAGAAGCTTAAGAATCTCAACTTTGCAGATCATATAGCTCTTTTCCTATTGAGCAAGCAGCACATTTAGGCAATGACCAATAAGTTGTCCTATGAAGCAAAAAGGGTAGGACTGAAACTGAATGTATACAAATGTAAACTGTTACGAACAAATTCGCGGAATAACGATGTGATGAGGATATTAACAGATTTGTGTATTTGGGAGCTACAGTTTCCAAAGAGAGGGCTGAGGAACATCAACAACAGAGTAGCCAAAGCAGGAGGGGTATTCGTAAGATTAAGAAGATTTGGAGAAGCAATAGCATCAGTCAATGAGCTTAAGTCAGGCTATATGAGACACTGGTAAAGCCGGACTTGATGTACGGCTGTGAGACGTGGAAGATAAATAAAGGGATGAAAACAAAATCGACGTCTTCCGAAGCAGATGTCTTAGACGAATATTTAAAATACGCTACCAGGAAACAATTACCAACAAAGAAGTCCTGCAGATGGCTGATATAGATAGCCTCAGCGAGGACGTGCAAAGAAGAAAATGGAAATTCATGGGTCACATCATGAAGAAAGAACCAAATAATGACTGCAGGACTGCGTTAACCTGGACCCCAAAAGGGCGACAAAAACGGGGCAGACAACGTGAAGGAGAACTGCAGGGAGAGAAAGGGAAAAAGCTAGATGGAAGAATTGGAGTGAAGTACAAATTGCAGCGGCTGACAGAGCTGGTTAGCGGAATTGTGTTGAGGACTTATGTGCCACATGGCAAAAAGAAGATAGGTAACAGGTAAGCTTGAAATTAATCTGATAGCTTTATTGCTTGTGTCATAGACAAACACAGATTCACCATATGAAACAAGGGTTGATGGCGACTAAAAACAAACTGTGAACCATATTGCATCCCCCGGTTACCTCCTAATTAGTGAATTTTTTGCCTCCACTGAAAAAGTTTACCGAATGGTTATGTCACAGTCGGAGAAGACTAGTTTCTCGATGATATGTTCTTATGATACCAAGGATGACTGAGGGGTTCCTTTCAACAACATTTGTTAGGCAGAAAGGGTCGTTACCATGATGAATACCTTTAATTCTTTGATTATGAATGGAAATAAGAAACCAATTTGGAGCATCATAAATACAAAAAGAATCTCCAGTCGAGCGTCATCAAGTCAAACTGGGTGATTTTGTAAAAGGTCTTTTTGTCGAAGCTGAGTGCGAGGATTGTAGTGTTGATTCCAAGTGGCTCATTCTTAGAATTAGGGCTGGTGGTAACAGAAACTTCAGTCAGCTTAGTTGTTGACCAAAAACATACATCGTGAACTTTTACTTTACCAGAGGGACTGGTTTTAATTTAAGCTTCAGCTTTAGGCAGTGCATGTATGTCTTTTGTCTCAAGTTGTAAAAGTGTACGACTCTTGTTCCGAGCACTTCTTTGTCATCGACGATCTTTATACCAGATGTGATTCCACCAGCTGGTACTACCAGATGATTATGATTTCTTATTAAAATCCCTTGCGGACAACAAATTCCTCTTTTTTAGGGTCAGCAATTTTTTAAACAATGGGAACCAGTGACCAGCACAGAGATAGGAAGACATAGCTTTAATTCACGAAATTTTATTTTTTTCCTACGCGTTTCGCCTTGTTACATTGTCGGCTTCATCAGGGAATTTTAGTCAAGTGAAAAAGTAATTCCAACAGACTGCATTTAACTGCAGTCTCAAACCTAGATTATCTAATCAACAAGTTATGAGGAACAATAAACTACGCTCTAAAATATGTTGCGGAAGAACTTTAATATCGAAAGTAAACTGCGCAAAACATGGGTTTAAAATAATTGACTTTGGGAGTCGCGTCTAAACACTGAGCGTTTAGGTGACCAGAAACGTGATCTGAAATGAATGAAATTACACTTGGCCAAAGATATTGCAGATTTTAACAAGTAAAAAGCTGAAAAAGGCTGTACATCAAGATTACCGTCTTAATGAGCGGTCGTCCTTCTCGGTATCCTTCTTCTCTCTTTTTCCATGGAGAATCGATACATCGAATGCAATAGAAGAGATATGTTGAATCTCTCGACCACAACCGTCTCTAACAATGCTCGACCGCTAAGTCGAAAGGTCAATGCCAAGGTCATAGGAAAATATTACATGACCGCGTGAGTGAGAGAAAAAATTCCGGACCGTTATAACGATTACGTGACAAGCCAATACTTTGGTTCATCGATCAATCAATGAATCAAATACCATGAAGTGCACTTTGAAATATATCGTTCAATTTCAAAATATCAATCAAACTGTCGAATAATTATAAAAGCACATTTTGATGTTTTTGTTGTTAGCCTGATCCCTGATCCCATGAAAAATACTGCTGATCCCGATCCCACGCGTTGTGATCCCTGATCCCGGGGCTGAGATCCCTGATCCCGGCCTTTTTTAGGCCTTTGATCCCTGATCCCATATCCCTCGTTACGACCCTGCTAAGGGATAAATCCAAGTCAAATTAAATACTTTTAGCATTTATATTGGAGTTTCTTCCATTTCCATGTTACTAATACTTTATTAGTAAGAGGTGGAATGTTTAAATGACGATACCACCAAACCTTAAGAACTGCGTCGTGTCGCCTGTCTTCGCACACAGAGCTGAAGCTCAACAGAACTTACGGAACTCAGTTAATTTGGGGCAAAAAACTAAAAAAAATTAACTAGAAAATGAAACAACAAATATACATATTATGGAATTTCAATTTGATATTGGCACAAAATCTGATATTTCTGGTTTATGATGCATGTTGCTGAAATCATGACTGATAATTCTGTAAACAAACCACTGAAGTCCTCTGAAGAAAGGTAAAATCGCGCAAAAATGAGACTGATACCCATAACTTTGGCTCGATAATCTGGTAGAATAAGGTGAGATTCCTGTCCTGAACGGCTGTATTTTAGCTTGAAAACTGGCGCTGAATTTGAGAAATAAATTGTTCATTTTAGGTAATTTTTCGAGGATGATTTATTGTTACTGGCGGAGGGGTGTTTTTAACTTGGCCTGTTGTATTTATACTTTCATCAATCTTTTCAATATTAACGTTACTAACGAATGAAAGGAATCTTATTACAATGGTATAAGTATAATGTCTTGATACGTTCTTGTTTTCTTACGGTACGTCTCGCGATTTTCTTGAATTTCGGACGTGCAATGGCTTCAGTTCGCCTTGTCTGGCGGCGAAACGAGTACAGCCCTGTATCTCGACAGAAAAACAGAATTTTTTCAAAAGGATTTGCATTTTGATACTTACTCATGAAGTCCTTTCTACCGCTAAAAAATCAGGGAAATTTATTTTCTGACGCGAAACCGATCGGTCCGCTCTTAGGCGGACAGCCTCTTAAATTTTGGTAAATTTAAGCCTCGTCCTTATAAAGTTGTTCTTATGAAAAAAGCGTGTGTACTGTCACCAAACGAAATTCTTACAAAGGTGCTGAGTTATGGACTTAGCCCTACAACTACCTAATACAGAACTCAGTGTGAACACACGTGCGAATGTTCGCCATGTTGGAGAGCGAAAAGAGTAGCGAACGAAGACTGATTCGATGTTAGTTCCAAAGTCGTCTAATGTAACTTACTGACAATTGGCTAAAGGCCACAGTAAGGCAATAAATGAGCTAGGTCATAGATCTCTTTAATTCAAACTAAAATTCATTACAGTGTTACAAAGTTGGGTGTGATTGGCTGTATACTAGGTACTATTGTGTATGAGGCTATTACCCATTTTCTAAATGAGCAGGGGACTGGGTACGAATATTCAAAATCGATTGATCCGGCCCCCAAAGGGGGGGTCTGTGGAGCCCTGGAGCCCAATCTTTTTTTGTCCTGGAGCCCTGGAGCCCCACTTT